>RJWM01011160.1:0-60898 GCA_004363535.1 Dasyprocta punctata | reverse complement strand
TTGGTTTCCAACATTGTTATTAGCTGTATATATTATAATTCAAAGTGTGACAATATTGAAAAGGAAAAGAGGTATAGTAATATAAATCCTGCAATTTGATACAATTATCAGATCAAGAAGTATACAGATTCTTTCATTATATGTTTAGCTATGTGTCTTCATATGCACTTATTGAGCTGTACATATTCAATAATATTAGTTTTTTAAATACCTTTCATTTCTTTAAAACATGGTGGTGCATTCTGTAATGCCCAGAACTCAGAAGGCTGAGGCAGGAGGATTACCATAAGTTTGAGGCCAACCTGGGCTACATAGTGAGTTCAAGGCCAACTTGAACTACATAGCGAGACTGTCTCATAAAACCATGAAGGAGTGGGGGAAGGGGAGGAAGGGAGGGAGAGAGACAGAGAGAGAGAGAGAGAGAGAGAATACAGAGAGAGAGAGAGAGACAGATTTTTAGTCATGCCAGCCAAATAATTTGCTTATTGGGAGGCACCAAAGGCATTAACTAGGGTCAGTAAGTGGGATGAAGCCAAAGAGCATTGCAGCCAAGGGTCCTGAGCCGTTCGCAGGGCCAGGTTTCTGCAGAGGTCCCTCTTTCTTCTATAAGTGGGTGTCTCACTCCACAGAGGATCCAGCTAAAGCAGCAAGATGGATCATTGAATAACTCAAGTCTTTGATGATAGAGTTCCATTATTCAAATTATTATACAGAGTTTAAATTTGTCCAAAAAAATAAATTTTCAAACGAAGATTGAATGAACCCTTTTTTCATGGATTCAAGAATACCTCACTTGAAGGTTTACAAAAGTCACTTGGATTTGCTGAGAAGAAGAAATTGGCTTCATAAGCAGGAAGTGAAAGAAGAAATGAGAGATACCAAACAAAAAGAACACTGGTTGGCATCAGGTTACTTCAGGTTACAGTCATGCATTGTTTAATGACAAGAATAGGTTCTGAGAAATGCATCTGTAATGAATTTTGTCATTCTGTGAACACAGAAGAATTTATTTCTATAAACCTAGGTGACATAGCCTACTGCATACCTGGGTTATATTGAGTGTGGCAACTCACATGGTCTTCATTTACCGAAATGATGTATGTGGTGCACAACTGTGCTTTCCCTGTAAAGGTTAGAGTAGACTTCTTCAGTATTCTGGCTAAAACAGTGCTGGTTCAAGATTTGACTATTATCTCTTTCTCTTTCGAATTCTTGGTAGAGAGACACACAATTTAATTTTAGTTTGATGACAGAATCTTTAGCATGAGTGACTCCATCTTGATTTGATCAGTTGGCACCAAATGCAGAAGCTCATTTCAGGACCATGACCTCCTTTAACTTTATGTTAAAAAATTATTGAATTCTATTAAAGTTTAAAAACAGAACATCCAAAGTGACAGTTTCTCCTCTAACCTATGATTGAAAACATGGGGAATAACACTCGCTGGCTATAGGCAAAACAAATCAGGAATACTCCTCCCTGCATATCTGAGATATTGATACAGACAAGAAGAGCCTGATTCATTACTCCCCTGCTGGCTGGAGGTACACTGTAGCTTGGCCAGTGAAAGTCTGACCCTCCCCCTGGCTCCCCTTCGCTCCCCCTTGCACCCAATTGAACTGGGGTAGTTTGCTTCAGCATCCTCCTTGGCTATCAAACTGCTATTTTCCACTCCAAGGTGAAGGCAGTGTGATGCACCTCCACCACTCCATCCACTTCAGTGAATACTGTTGCATTTTTCAGAAAGACAGAGCACTGTGGAGTAGGTAGGATTAGGACTGGGAGGGATCTGGGCCTCTTATTTGCATACCCAGCATTCACAGTAAGCCTTACAAATGATTCCCTGGTTTTAGCCCTTACCCTCATTGAAACAGGTCTACAAGCTACTACATAAGCAGCACTTCTCAGACACTCGCTGAGCTCCCTCCTGTGCACTAGGCCCACTTGGCTTCTTTGTTAAATACTCACTTTAGTGTTCCTGTAAACCAGCTCATGATTTATTTCTTGAGCAGTGTGGACTTCAAAATTCCTGTAAATCTGCTTAGGATTTTGTATCTTGAGTAGTGTGAATAGAGCAAATAAACAGAGCTTTTAATACTTAAGTGAGCTAGAGATCAGCAGAAAGTGAAGAGCAATGGCAGTGACCCAGCACCAGAGCAAATCCATGGTGTCCAGGCCTCAGACAGTGATGGCTGTGGCCACAGTGATCAGCAGTTGGCTGTGCCAGTTGTTGGCATCCAGCATTACAGGGTGTCATCCTGTGACATCAAGACTGCTAGTAGAGCTGCGCTTTGCTGATTCTCAATTTCCATCCAAAATGAGAAAAGAACCCTTAACTGATTGATAGCATTATGGGTTAGATTTTGACATCCATGATATTTTATAAATCTGAGATCCTAGACTACATTGTGTTAATGTTATATTCTGATATATTGACAACTTGTAAAATAGATTATATCAAAATAGATAGTTCTCACTGTTGCATAAACTATGGTGTTCCAGGCAATGTATATTAATGTGACAATCAAAGACTCATTAGTTTAAATTCACAAACAGGAAGTTTATACAACTTGACACTGTACTGTAATAGTTTATATAGCTATTTAATTGTATGCACAGGAACTTTCTTCTTAAATTTCTTTTGTATTTTATTCTCAATAGGATGTACTATTTCCTAAGAGAAGGCTGTTAATAGGAGACAAAAATCCAAGAAAGTGAAGGCATTGTACACAATATGAAGGAAGTAGTTCGAGTATGGCCCTTTACTTATTCGATAAGTAGCTATCACCTACTAAATGTGAGGCATTTTCTGTATAATGGAGATAAAAGAATGAATGGAACACACATGAAGTTTACATTGAGGGGAGACGGAGACAATAAAACAGTAAAAGCATTATTTCAGATGGCAATAAGTTCTACAAATACAAATAAACACATCTATTTGACCAAGAGTCTAAGGATCATGGAAGTTTCTTGGGAATCAATGATGAAAGAACTGTTGGAGGGAATCATTTTAACTCGCATCAGAATCACACGATAGGGAAATTTGTGAAGCAATAAAGGGTGGGTGGGGAACTCAGCAAAGAGAACATTCCCCTGTTCTTTGTTTAGTATGGTAAGGTAAAGGCTGTGCTGGAGGAATGATGAGAGATGTGTTTGCAGAAATAGGAGTATATCATACAAAGACATAATGAGTAGTTTGGATTCCTTGGTTAGAAGATCTCCATGAAGGAAAATACTGGCACCCAATTACTCTGGGATTCATATGATTTCTGTCAATGTATATTGCAGTAGTACATGCTTTCCTTCTGTGAATCTGGTTTGGAAGAATTCTTCCACACTGCTAGAGTCTGCCTGGTCCACACTGCAGAGAAGTATCAGAAAATTTATGTCCACAGTCTTCCAGACAACAGTTAGATATTTAATAGATGCAGTCCTTTTTTGGGAAAATGCTGAGGCTTCACTTCCTCTCCAGAGTTTCTTTGTGGTATCCTCTGAGCTACCTCACCTGTGATCATGTACTTATATGAATATTTCTGCTTCTCTGTCACATTTTTCCTGTTGCTCCTTGAGGACAGCTCCTTATCAGTTTCCCTGGGAACGGTTCCTTTTCAAATCACTTGCATACCAAATTTCAGCTAACATTTGCTTCTCTAAAACTCAACATCTGACAGTTGGAAGACATTGAGGAAAGTAAAGAGAAAGACAAAACTGACGAATGCTTAAAAATATCACTGACTTCTGGGTGATGGAGACTGCAGAAGAGTTAGGAAAAAAAGACTAGAGTAAACAGGCCTTTTCAATAATCTGAACTAGAGATAGCGAGTATCACATTGCATAAAGTTCTCTGAAAAGAAGTATGTTTATGGGCGAGATTCCGTAAATGATGCAATGAGGTGTATAAAGAAAATGATAAACTACCTGTCAAACTAGAAATTAGAAAATAAAGTGAACTTCACTATTGCTAATTTGTGGATTAACAGAAATACACACATATGCTTTATAAGTGAATTTATTTATTGGCGCATGTGTTTAAGATTTTGTACTGAGAGTGCAACCATCAAAAATGTTTGATGAACACTGGTTTTGGACCCCAACGAACTTCTATTAGCAAGCGCTCTGTTCTTGGCAGGCTTATGGATGCTTTCCTAGTGTGTGTGTCTCTGATGATATGTCATTCTCCTTGAATCTTTCATTTTGAGGGAGGAGATTAAATTATTTGGGAGTTCCTATAGGCTGGCTATTTAAAAAATGAGACCATTCATCCAGGCCATTTCTTCTGAAAAAACGCATAACCAATAGTAGGGATAAGTCTGATAATTCCCATTATTTTCAGAGGATAAGAAAATTGAAAGTCCTTTAGATGCTCTAAGTGTAATTTTCCACCTCCCATAAATTTACTTCAGAATGCCTTCCTCAAACAAGGTCGGGGTGTTAGTGCTCATTAAGGACTATAAACATGCACAGCTTGAAAATTCATCAGAAAACCAATCAGTTGTTTGAACTCTAAGAAAGTTTGTAAAAAAAAAAAAAATTGTTGAGCTAACTTTTTTCTCTCACCCAGTAATCTGCAGGCACATTTTCCACCAGATATCACTGCTGTGAAATGTAGATTTTATATTTTTTAAGTATGGTTGAGGCCAAAAAAATCAGAAAGCAATTGCTGCTGACACGAAGGCATATTCCTCAGAGTTTCCAGGAAGACAGCCACAGAAGGCTGTGCAGGATGCAGTGGGAAAAGATGGTCTCTGGGTGAGAAAGTCATGTGTGTGCTTGAAAAACAGCAGTTGTCCTCTGTATGGACTTAGGGTTTTGCAGTTTTTCACATCAGAGAGACCCCCATGCTAACAAAACTTCAGAAAATAGAAGGCATAGGAAAAAGCTTACAAAATCAAAAAAGAGAAAGAAAATATGTTACAATGAGAAGGAAGAAAAGGAAAGAGAAAGAAATGGAAGAAAAAAGGAAAAGAAAAATAACAAAAATAAAAAAAGAAAGTATGAAGAATGGAGGAAACAAAAGAAAATTGCTCCCCTTACATCAATTGTTTAACTTGGAATTTTTTAATGTAATATTCCAATAGTAATATTATGGCTTTCCTTCATTTAACAGTGAAAAAGAAGTGTAGCTAAGTAGTTTTGAGACAACTGAAAGACTACATATCGTATAAGAACAACTCAACATCGAAAACATATTAAATGTATTTCAATTGAAGCTTTTACATAATTTCATTTTATAAAGTGTGCATGCCTGGATTTCCTCCTTAAATGAAAAGTAAAGATTTCCAATAAGTTAAGATTGAAAACTTGATGAGGGTTTATAAAAATGGAACACATTTTTTCCAGATAAGTGACAGAAAAATTAGAAAAACAAGTATTTTGTTGCTGTTGATGAATTTTCCTTTGTTATTGAACCAAAACAATGTAAACTGCTTTGAATAATAATTATTTATTTAAGATTTACAGGTGTCATACCTTGCTTCTGAGGACATCTGGGCTTTGACTTTCACTGAAACTTTTGACACTATATAAAACTGTGAACATCTCAACATCTATTCCTAGTTTGAAATCTCCATGTCCTCATCTGCTTGAATGAGTACATAATGGACCATGTGTAACAACAGAATTGGGACATATAATCTCTGTAACAACCAGTCCAAGAAGTTAAGTAATGATCTCTAGCACTCAGCTCAGGACATGCCTGCTTCCATAACATTTGTTCTTCAGAACCAATCAGAGAACACAAAATAAGCTCTGTGAAACAATCACATAAGATGTCCTGCCTTCTAGGTAGCCCAGATTCATCTTACACCAGGCAATCTTAGTTAGAGCACACCTTAAGTTTTCCTTTTTCTTTTCTTTGCTTTTTTTATCATAAAGCATTCCTTTTCCCCACCATGGCTCTACAAAGGCAAGTGATGGTAACTGAGAGCGGGGATACAGCTATGTATAAATAGCCTCTGTTACATCTCATCTTGAGCATCTTCCAGACACCTCTTTCCTCTTTCTCTCTCCTTAGTCTTCATAATTCTTGCTTATGGTAAGGTTAGTGATGTTGTCTTTCTGCAGTACGAGGCAGAATTTGAAAAACGGTTATATTTTATCAGGCATGGAAAAGCACAGGTGAAAATACGATCCAAAGTAGTTGAATTTGCTTTCAAGGTTTCCGAACTCGTAAAAATTATTGTTCTTACCTGATTTCTGACAAACTTTACCTTTTCACTCAGTGATAAAACCAGAGCTTTCAACCTTCTCTCAATATCAAAATATATTTCCAGAGACTTTTGGGAATAGTAGAGTCACTGTGGATTACATATCAAAATCTTGAGTTCAAAAGTTTCTTTAGTTAAAAATATTTTAGACCTCAGATAATACATTTAATTTCTTTGTGTTTCAGTACTTTTATCTGTTAAGGAGACTAATGTTGACCACTTGATTTAGATACAATTTCAAAAGATTATATATATAATAATATATATAACATATAATAATATATATTATTTATATATAAATATATATTATATATAACATTTAAAAGACCCACAAACGCTTTTAATTTTTTTTAAAACTTTAGTTGTTGTGAAATATGTATGACACAAAACTTACCATTTTAACTATTTTCAGTACAGTTTACAGTTCAGTAGTATTAAATATAGTTAGACTGCAATCTCCAGAATGCTTTTCTTGTTGAAAACCTAAAACTCTATGCCCATTAAACAACAACTCACACACTCTAGGGATATTTGTAAGGTAATATATGACAAAGGTTTTAACTTCAAAAGATGGTGTCCACTGTAAATACAGGGTCATTCTGGAGGAAAATTACATGGGTGTAGTATATTACCCTGGTTCCTGAAGTGGCCTGATTCTGGTTTTTTGCCATGTACTCATTTTGACTCTTCATATCTGCTCTTGCCCTACTCTCATTCAGTTAAAATGGTATTTTTAAAACTAAAACGAGAGCTTAGGCCTGCCAGTTGAAATCCTTCAGCCAGACATGGTGGTACATGCCTGTGATCCCTATGCTGGGAGGCTGAGGTGAGAGGATCACAAGTCTGAACCCAGCCTGAGTAATTTGGCAACTCAGCAAGACTCTGTCCCAAAAACAAATAAATGAATAAATAATGCTAGGGAGGTATTTCATTATTGAAGACCCTGGATTCAACCCTTGTTTTGCAAATAAAAAGTAAATAAGCTAAAATAAAATAAAATAATAAAATAGGCTGGTATGTTTCCTAAAATAGCTCAGTGTGTAGTTCTCTGGTTCAATCCTAAGATTTTCTTGCCATCACCCTAGAAAAGAAGACAGACAGACAGACAGACAGACAGAGAGAGAAAGAAAGAAAGAAAGAAAGAAAGAAAGAAAGAAAGAAAGAAAGAAAGAAAGAAAGAAAAACTTTTAGTGGATCCCCAGTGTTCTGAGAGAAGAACTTGCAATCTCCGGTTACAGCCTATTTCTTTGGTTTTGTTTTTGGGTATCCTCTATCTTAGGCTGCCTTAGGCTCACTTATCTTTTGTCTGGTGAACACTGGTCCTCCTATCCTCATAGGACTTGGTTTTATAAATATCCATGCTGTGAAACTCTTTGCCAGTCCTGTTCATATAGAATCACTTCCATAAAGTCAAAGTTAGGAGCATTTCTTAAGGTGAATTCAAGATAATCTTGTAAGAACCAATCTCTATTATTTCACATTACATTACCAGTTGGGTTTAGAAAGCTATCTAAACTTTTGTAAAATGTGTTATGAAGGAGAGAAAAACTCTATAATTAGTTACACTGTGTAAGACTATCAAATGGCAATGAGAATAACATCTATAATATGAAATAATTTTGTGTTTGTGTAAAGATCAGGAATCCTCTGTTGGAACTAGATTTGTATTGAAGTAATTGATCTGTTGTCTAGGGAAAAAAATGCTTTCAATTCAGCTTTCTGTCTTTCTAATCCTTTCTTCTTTTCCTAGTTCATTAACAAATCATCATTTTTTGGTATACCAGTTTCTAAAGAGAAGCCTCTGTCTACAGCCCCTTCTCTCCCAGATGATATGAATTGACTTGTGAAAAAGCAAGTAACAAGCTTTTCCTGAAAATCACAGGCAGACGCTCCTGATGGACTTGCAGTATGGTTTTGTTTCTAGGAGGGAGAGAAGAAACTGAAAATAGCCCACTAGGGAAAAGCAGTGCACTCCAAAAAGCACCACCCAGCGCCGAGGTTTCCTGCTCTTGACTTACCGTACCAGAGTGTGAGAAGACAGAGGTTTGAGTCAGCTCAGAACCAGCTTTCCCTAGCACTAGCGTTTGACTCCTGAGTGTGTTGGGTGATGAGTAGCCCGACCATGAAGACTGCAACAGTTTATGTCAAGTGGATGTGATATGGGTAGTCAGCTGAGCAATTATTTCTGCCCACAACAGAACAATGCCCAAAGGTTTTCACTCCCTCTCTTGCTTAAAAACTTGGCTTTTGCATGCTGCTGAATATCCCTGAAGCTAAGTTTTTAAAATGCCAGGTAATACCACGAGTTTTTGATTCCGCTCTTCATGAGTGTGAACGATAGTCTCTGATCTAAACCAACAATTCCAAAGTATCTTCACACAGTATGACATTGCAGGCTAAATTTGAGGTTTCCTACACTCATCCATGACTTGTTAGAATTAAGTTCCTCGACACGGGAAAAGGAGATTGAGGGGGTGGTCATATTAATGCTGTACTAGAAATGATAAAGTATTTCTTTTGCTTCAGAAAACTAGTTGTGCTGAGATTTAACAACAATCTTAAAATAGATTGGTCATTATCATCAAGCATTCTCAAGTTTTTTATTGTGATTTTCTTCTAAAACAGGTATCCAGCTCGAAGATATTATGTGTTATTTTTCAGAATAGTTTAAAGTCACAGAGATAAAGAGACAGAGAGGCATAGCCAGGGCAGTTGTCTTCAGGCAACGAGCTGTAACTGTTTGATTTATATTAGCAGAGTTGGTTGCCAGTTACCATGGTGGTTAGACCACGTTAGAAAACATGACAGATTCCTGGAAAGTAAAATAAGCTCGTTTCTAATTAAACACAAAATAGATGAAACTAGGTAGACTTTCAAGGACTTTAAAACTATAATTTATGTGTTAACCCTCAGTAATTAATTATTGGCTTTTGAAATATTTAAGAAAAGAACCAGAGTATATTTTTCTACACTAAGTTGTTACTATAATCCAAGGATAAAAAATCTAGGACTAAATTGGGCAAGGAATAACAATATTTGGAATAGTTATGATTTATTTTTGACAACTCGTTCCATGATTTTTGTGTGCAAAGGCTACTCTTGCTTCTACAGAACTGCATTACTGTACTGTGGTTTCCCAAAGTACTTTTCAGGAGGTCACTAAATTTAAAGTTTTGCCAGGTTTGGTGGCACATGCTTGTAACCCCAGCCCTCAGGGGGGCTGAGGTAGGAGGATACTTGCAAGTTTGTTTGCAACTTGAATTACATGGAGAGACTAGGTTTTGGAAAAAAAATTTTTTTTTTACCTCAAAATATACCTTTATAGACTTTGATTTGGAGAAAATAACTGGTCTGTCTTGGTTACTTTTCACTCGCTGCTGAGACAAAATACCTGACACCCAAAATTAGGGAAGGAAAGGTTTATTTAGCTTACAGTTTTTGGAGTTTTCAGTCCATAATCAGCTGGCTCCAAGGCAGGGTGACATGGCACAGGAGCAACACTTCAAGGCAGCAGCTGAGCAAAAGTAGCCAGAGTAAAGGGGGCAAGAGCAAGCCTCCTTTTTCTTCCTTATATAGTACACAGGCCACCACCCACCCTCCAGGGCAGGTGTAGCATTCACAAATCTCCTTGCCTTCCTCTGCACAGGATGAAGATATTAACAAAGTAAGAACCCTGGTTCCCTGCTGAGTCTCTCAGTTAAACTTCCCACCTTCTCAAATTGACACAGTGAACAGGTAACTGCTTGTAATCTACACTCCAGGATGTAGAGCTGTTGAGTTACTTAATTAAGCTTCTAGACTTCTCAAGTTGACACAATGTATACACCATAACATTATCTAACTTCAAGTCCATGGTATCCAATGCAATAGGTGTATCTGTCTTACAAGTCCCAGCCCATCTCTTCAGACTCATGTACTTACCCTTTGTTACCAATTATCTGAAGATCTTTTTATCCAGTTCCAATGGAAATCTTGAATTGGCAGAGTACTGCTCCCTTGAGGTTAGTGGTTTCCCGTTTTCAGCCCTTAGTGCTACAGCTCTGTGCCTTAATATAGCTCTGTGCCATAAGTACCAGCACCTCTTAGCTCTTAGTGCTGCAGCTCTAGGCACTGAAGTCTTCAGGGGTGCAGTCAGCACCAGGTTTTAGTCACCCTCCGCTGCACTGAAGTGTGATCCTGAGCCCTTTGGGCCACTTTCGCTCCCTCTCGGGGGTGTTCTATGGTTGGTCTTTGTTGTGGGTTCCACTATGAATGCTAACTTCCTTTCTCAGTGGTTTTCCTCCTCCTTTATGTCAATGACCCCAGACTTTTGGTCTCTGGCCAGAGCTGGCTGTCTCCTCCTCCATTGGTGGCTTCAAGGTTATGGGTTCAGTTTCAGTCTTCTGGGCCAGCACTAGCCTTGGGCTTGGGCCTTGGCTCCACCTCAGCTGCAGGAGCTGTCTAGACTTCTGCCTCACCCTTCTCTCATGGGCCTCTCCCCTGCCAAGGTCTTGTCCTTTGCCTCTCTTGGAAGTACAAGTTTGGGGCTTTGCATGGATCTTGATGGCTGCATCAGACCTAAGCCTGGCCTCAGCTTAGATCCGACCTCTGGAAGGCTTTGGCCCTGCCTGGAGCCACCACTCATTAGACAGAGGAGGAGCAGCCTTCAAGCACAGACCCTTGCAGCTTGTGGATCTTTCTTGAGAACTTTTGGAAGAGTGTTCAAGAGGATGGTATCATTTGCAGTGCAGAGCCATTCCAAGTATCCATGTGGAGGAGTCATTTGGGATAAGTCATATTTCAGCCTATTGCAGCAGTGTCATCTGCCCGTTAGAGCAGCCACAGAGTATCTAAGACCCCTCACCTGTCATGATGAAAGCTCTTTGGAAAGTTCTCGCACTTGTGTGAAAACAGAAGGAGCAAAACACCGCTGCTGCTGTAACTTCTGTGGCTTTCGTAGGAGGAACTGATGGGTTGCTCTTGGGTCACTGGGGTGAAGGGAGCTTGGGGAATATCCGTAAAGGACCCAGTGTCTCCCCAGTCTTTGCTCCTCAATAAATCTCAGGCTGTTCCTCAAAGAGGCAGCAGCAGTGCCTGGAGTCTGGGAGGGTGTGACAGTCACCAGACAGCCATGATCCCCTATTGCTATCAGTAGAACAGGAAGGGTGGCCTAGGTGCTTGCTACCTCACCTTCAGCATTATTCTCCACCAACTCTAGCATGCTGGCCATTTTTGAGTTATATCATAGACTTCTTCTACCCAAATGTCCTTTTAAAGTCTTACTTCCATTTGAGTTTCCCAGTACCCACTGTCATCTCATTATATCTCTGACACAGATAAAAATTGAAGTAAATTGGAAAATTGGTGAAATACACTAGCAATTTTATGACTCCTCACAGTGGCAATTATCTTCTGAGGTTCTGAGGCTGGGCCTGCAGCTGAACCAGATGAAAGACAGATTAATGTGAGAAATACATGTGAATTTTAACTGATGTTACTATTTTTAAGTGTACAGGGAGTCTCTCATACAAAAAAAATAAAAATTCCAAAAAAGTGTTAGACCTGAGAGTTTCTGTATCACTTTTACAAAGAGAACGAAGTTGTGGACATGCATGTAGATAAAGAAAATGGATATTGGGCTCAGAGGGGTAAGTTGAGAGAAAATGACTAAGAAATACGTCAGGGAACTAATGAAAGATAACACTTATTTTAGTAGATTGGTGCATACAGGTTCATCTCAACCTTGACTCTTCCTCTTGGTATGGGAAGGGTGTGTAGCAATGGCAAATTTTATACCCTGCTTTTAGATGGAAGAGAAGAAATCAGCTTTCCTGTGTCTACTTTTCCTTAAGAACAATAGAGCACAAAGTAATGGGTTTGCCATCGTATCTTCTTTTTTTTTTTATTTAAACGAAGAAAAAAAAAGACATATATAGCAAAGACAACAAGCTAAAGAGACAAATGAATGAGTAGAGTAAATGCACAACAGTAACATTGCAGGTTTACAAAACCGGATGATAGAAACTTGACAATGGTTGCAATATTGCGTGTCCTTATCTTTAAAATGGTTACTTACATTAACAGATATAGACATGTAAAATTGATCTAATCATAAGAGTATTAATTGTTCTTTCTCAATAACGAATACATTCAGCAGTGTGTTCATTTTAGTTATCTTACACATACATATATAAAGGTTTATATCTTTTCATTTTCCCTTTTCTCTTTCCGCCTTTTCCCTTCCCAATTACTTTTGCTCTTCGAGCTGTTTTTTACCCTTATGTAGTATTTAGTATAGATTTTGGATCATATATACTTTTCCGTTTCTTACACTAGGGAGACAATATGGTATTTACACCTGTCAGTTTGATTTATCTCATTTATGAGTATGGTCTCAAGTCATGACCATTTACTTACAAAAGTCTCAATGCAATCTTTCTTAATAGCTGAGTAGTACTCCATTTTATAAAAAATACCACAACTTTTTTATTCATTCTTTGATTGATGGGCACTTGGGTTGTTTCCAAAATCTGGTTATTACAAATTGGGTTGCTATAAACATGGGTGCATAGATATCACTGAGGTATGTTTTCAGTTCTTCTGGGAAAATGCCCAGAAGTGGGATAGCTGGGTTACATGGGATCTCTAATCCTAGCTTCTTGAGGAATCTCCACACTGATTTCCACAATGGTTGCACCAGTCTGCACTCCCACCAAAAGTGGAGAAGAGTTACTTTTTCCCAACAGCCCCTCCAGCATTTGTTGTTGCTTGATTTTTTAATCTTGGCCATTCTTTCTGGAGTGAGATGGAATCTCCGCGTTGTTTTAATTTGCATTTCCTGAATGACCATGGATGTTGGACATTTTTTCATATATTTGTTTGCCATTTGTATTTCCTTCTCTGAGAAGTGTGTATTCATCTCAGATCCCCATTTTTGGATTGGGTCCTTGAATTTTAGGGGCCTGATTTCTTTTAATTTTTTATATGTTTTAGATAGAAGTCCTTTGTCTGATGGACAATTGGCTAAGATATTTTCCCAGTTTGTGGGTTTTCTTTTCACTCTGTTGGAGATTTCCCTTGACATGCAAAAACTTATTAGTAAAATGAGATCCCAATTGTTGATTCTGGGAAGTGTTTCCCGTGCAATCTGATTTTGTTCATGAACTCTCTTCCTACTACTATGTCATCAAGATTTTTACCTACTCTGTCTTCTAGTAAGTTTAGTGCCTCTGTTATTGTATTCAGATCTTTGACCCATTTTGACTTTAGTTTAGTGCCTGGTGATAGGCATGGATCTATTTTTAGTTTACAACATATAGAAAGTCAGTTCTTCCAGCACCATTTGTTAAAGAGGCTGTTTTTCTTCCAATGTACATGATTGGCCCCTTTGTCAAAGATGAGGTGGCTAAGTGTGTTTGTAGTTGTGGCTGTATCCTCTTATCTATTCCATTGATCTTCAGGTTTGTTTTGATTCCAGTACCATGCTGATTTTATCACAGTAGCTTTGTAGTATAGTTTCAAGTCAGAGATTGTGATGCCTCCTGCCTTCCCTTTGTTGCCCAGAATTGCCTTTGCTATTCTAAGTCTTTTCTGGTTCCAGATGAATTTCAGGAATGCTTACTCTAGATCTGTGAGGTAGGCAAGTGGTATTTTGATAGGGATTGCATTAAATCTGTACAATAATTTTGGGAAAATGGCCATTTTCATGGTGTTTGTTCTTCCTATCCATGAACAGGGAATATCTTTCCATTTTCTGAAATCTTCTTCGATTTCCTTCTTTAGAGTAATGCAATTTTCACTGCATAGATCTTTTACTTCCTTTGTTAATTGATTCCAAAGTATTTCATTTTTTTTGGATGTTACAGTGAAGGGTGTGGTTTCGCTTATTTCTCTCTCAATGACTTTGTTTTTTGTGTACAGGAATGCTATTGATTTTTGAGTGTTTACTTTGTATCCAGTTACATTACTGAATTTGGTTACTACTTCTAGAAGTCTTTTAATGGATTTTTGGGGGTCTTCTATGTAGAGTATCATATAGTCTGCAAATAATGATAATTTCACTTCTTCCTTTCCTATCCTTATTCCCTTTATTTCTTTCTCTTGTCTAATTGCTCTGGCTAATATTTCCAGAACTATATTGAATAGGAGTGGTGATAATGGGCATCTTTGTTTTGTTCCTGATTTTAGGTTGAAAGTTTTTGGTTTTTCTCCATTTGGTAAGATGTTGGCTGTTGGTTTATGATCTATAACTTTTATCAGGTTGAGGTAGAAACCATCTATTCCAATTTTCTGTAGGGTTTTTATCATGAATGGGTGTTGGATTTTGTTGAAAGCTTTTTCTGTATCTATTGAGATGATCATGTGGTTCTTGTCCTTGGACCTGTTGATATGGTGTATTAAATTTATTGATTTGCAGATGTTGAACCATCCCTGCATTCCTGGGATGAATCCCACTTGATCGTGGTGTATAATCTTTCTAATAACTTGCTGTATTCTATTTGCCAGTATTTTCTTGAGGATTTTTGCATCTATATTCATGAGGGAGATTGGCCTGTAATTTTCTTTTTTGGTTGGGTCTTTCTCTGGTTTTGGTATTAGGGTAATACTTGTTTCCAGGAATGAGTTAGGGCAACTTGCTTCCCTTTCAATTTCATTGAAGCATTTGAGGAGTGTTGGCATTAAGTCTTCCCTAAATTTCTTGTAGAATTCAGCAGTGAATCCCTCAGGGCCCTGGCTTTTCTTTGTTGGTAGGGTGTTAATTACATTTTCAATTTCATTAGCTGAAATTGGGTTATTCAGTAGCTTTATGTCTTCTTGATTCAGCTTTGGTAATTCATAGGTTTCTAGGAATCTGTCCATTTCTTCTGTGTTATCAAATCTATGTGAGTAAAGGTTTTCGAAGTAAGTGTTGATGATCTTCTGTATTTCCACTGGGTCTGTAGTGATTTCACCCTTTTCATTTCTTATTGCATGGATCTGAGTTTTTTCTTTCCTCTCTTGGTAAGGTTGGCTAGGGGTTTATCAATTTTATTTACTCTTTCAAAGAACTAATTCTTCTATTCATTAATTCTTTGTATTGTTTTCTTAGTTTCAATTGCATTAATTTCTGCTCCAATCTTAATAATTTCCTCCATTCTTTAGGCTTTGGACTTGACTTGCTCTTCTTTTTCTAGAAGTCTGAGGTGCAGCATTAGGTTGTTTATGTGTGTTCTTTCCATTTTTCTGATATGAGAGTTTAGTGCTATAAATTTCCCTCTGAGGACTGCTTTCATTGTATCCCGCAGGTTCCGGTAATTTGTATTTGCATTTTCATTCAATTGTAGATATTGTTTAATTTCTTCTTTAACTTCTTCTGTGACCCATTGGTTATTTAGGAGAGTGTTATTTAATTTCCATGTGTTTATGCGGTTATTGTAGGTTTTTTTGTCATTCATTTCCAATTTTACTGCGCTATGGTCATATAATACGCATGGAATTATTTCAGTTCTTTTGCATTTACGTAAGCTTGTTTTGTGGACCAGTATATGATCTGTTTTAGAGAATGACCCATGTGCAACTGAAAAGTATGTGTATTCTGATGTTGATGGGTGGAATACTCGGTACACATCTACTAGGTCCATTTGTTCACAAGCTTGATTCAGTTCTCCTATTTCTTTGCTGATTTTTTATTTGGTTAATCTATCTCTCTGTGACAATGGGGTGTTAAGGTCCCCTGTTATAACTGTATTATTGTTTATTTGGTTTTTCATGTCTATTAAGAAGTGTCTTACATAGTTGGGTCCTCCCATATTCGGTGCTTATATATTTATGATTGTAATCTCTTCCTCTTGAAGTTTTCCCCTCACAAGTATGTAGTGACCTTCTTTATTTCTTTTGATCATTCTAGGTTTGAAGTTTGCATCGTCTACAAATGTAATAGCTACCCCTGCTTTTTTCTGGGTTCCTGTTTCATAGAGTATTGTTTTCTAGCCTTTGATTTTTAGTCTGTGAATTTCCTTTTGAGTGAAATGTGTTTCTTGTATACAGCATATTGTTGGGTTTTGTTTCTTAACCCACTCTGCTAGTCTGTTTCTTTTTTTTGGTGAATTGAGACCATTTACATTGATTGATAAAACTGATATGTACCTGCTCATCCCTGTCATGATATCTTTCTGTTGTTAGTTTTCTACATTTTCTGTTTAATTATTTGCCCTGGTTATTAGTTTCCTTTGGTTATTGTTCTTAAGATTGTGGCTATCCTTGTCTCTTTCTAGAATGTCTTTCACTACTCTTTGTAGTGTTGGTTTGGTGGCCATAAATTTCTTCAGTTCTTCTTTGTCATGAAAGTATCTTATTTCTCCATCAATTTTTAAGGATAGTTTTGCAGGAAACATCAATGTGGGTTGAAAGTTGTTTTCTTTCAGGATTTGAAATACTTCACTTCAAGCTCTTCTTAACTTAAAGGTTTGTGTTGAGAAGTCTGCCATGATTCTGATAGGCTTTCCTTCATAGGTGATCTGTTTCTTTTCTCTGACAGCTTTTAGTATTTTGTTCTTGTGCTGTATATCTGATACCCTTATTATTATATGTCTGGGTGAGGATTTATTTTGGTTATGGTTAACTGGGGTTCTGTATGCCTCAGTTACCTGTATTTCAGATTCTCTTCCCATGTTTGGAAAGTTTCCTGCTATTATTTCTGTGAATAGTCTTTGCAGGTCATTAGTATTGACCCCTGCTTTTTCATTTATGCCTATTAATCTTATGTTATTTCTCTTGGCATCATCTTGCAGGTGTTGAATTGTTGTTTCTTGGTTCCTTACTATTTTTAGGAGATCTTTTCTTTCATGGCCATGATCTCCCATGCTGTCCTCAAGATCTCAGATTCTATCTTCAACTTCATTTAAGTAGTTTTTCAAACTTTCCATGGAGTTTTTCATTTCCTGCATTTTCCTTTGCATCTGTTTCATGCATTCTGTTTGTGTCTTATATTATTCATTCAATTTTTGATCATTTTCTTAAGTTCTTCTATTTTTTTATCTTGCTCTTCTTTAGATACACACATTTCTTTAATAATGATTCCCATTTCATGTTTTAGCAAAAAAATATTTTTGATTTGAATTTCTCTATAGCTTCATCAAGCTGTTTCTTTATTGCATTTTCTATCATTTCAGAAAGTCCATTTGTGTGACTCCCACTCTCTTCTATTTCAGTGTCTCAGGTTTGTTCTTAGTGGGCTGGGGGACTGAGACTGCCTCTTGGTCTTTCGTTTTGTCATTTTCTTCTAGAATCTATGTGGCTTTGTGTCCTGAAAGACTGACTGGGCATTCCCCTGTGGGTTGCACTGAGTGGTGGGTAGCGCTGAGTCTGGTACCTGGTAGAGTTGGATCCTGTGCTCAGCAAGTGAGGGTGGCTTCCTGGGGTGTGCAGGTGAATCCTCTGCCTTAACTGGGTGGGGGACAAGGCCTCCCAGTCCCAGGGAGCTCGGCAGAGTGTGCCCTGGAGTGTGACGCCACCTTGACCCTGAGTCTGTCTGCAAGGAGTTCAGAGCAATAGCTGTGCCAGGGCAAGCCTGTGCAAGTCCCAGGCCTACAGTGCAGGGGCCTTGCTCCCGGCTGGGTGGGGGTCCGTGAGCTCTAGGATTCCACACGCGCAGTCCACTTTACTGAAGTATAGAGCTCGCCTGTGCTCTGCGAGGGGGAGCCCAAGCTCTCCACGGCCCTGCATCTATGTTAGTCAGTCCCTGATGAGCACCTCTGGGGTCCTGGGCTCATCTGGGCTGGGCTGGTACCTCTGTGTCCTGCAAGGCTGGCCGGGCATTCCTCTGAGGGTCCTTGCCATCGTATCTTATTTCACAATGGTATGCCCTGACTTCAGGGTAAAGTCCCTGAATCTTAAGTGTTCTTTTAAGATTAAATAGGATAATGATTGTAAATTGAGTTCATTGTTCAGTATAAGATGAAACTTCAAACTGCCCAGGATTGTCATGTTTTTTTAACATTGTACCATATTATCAGCAAATCAGGTTTACCTGCTTCCACAATATATCCATCCAACAATCATTTTTCCATCCTTCACCAACATCACTTCAGTGAAATGAACAATAAATATTTGTGACTTTTAACTCCATGCTTTGCATTCACACTTGCCCTCTGCACAACACTTTGATGATCTTTTTTTTAAAAAAGGAAGTTTGCCCAGTAGCTGCCTGACAAGTGCAAAGTCCTGAGTTCGATTCCCCATACATAAAGAAAGAAAGAAAGAAAGAATTAAAAAGAAAGTTGGTTCACATATTTTGTTTTCTAAAGACTTCCAATTCTGTTTACCTTTAGAATAAAGTCAAAGCTTATTTTATGCCTGAGAGACACTACTTTATTAGATCCATGGCTTACTGGCTAATCTTAATAAAGAAACAAAAAGTGTAAAGAAAAAAACTGCAAAATCAACAATAAAACAATACCCACATTAGGGCTTTTTCATTGTTAGCTTTACATGGAATATCCTATGCAGATTTTATTTCTTCATTTTATTCAGATCTTTATACACGTATTATCTCATAAGAGTTCTTCAATTATCCAAATTAAAATTATATGCCCTCTCTCTTTTTATTTTATTTGTATAATTATTTTTTCAAGTGCGACAATGTTCTTTGCCATTATATTTTCCTCTATCTATGCATCCATCTATCTATCTATCTTTCTATTTTTTTTCCACTGCTAGAAAGTCATGTAGATCTATTTTCTAATTTATCACAAGTACCAGAGGTATAGTAAATTATATAATGTCACTATTATTGTATAAGAGTCTATGGCTCTCTATGGGACTGTTAATATTTGTGTTGGATATTTAGGTGCTCCAATAGTGAGTGTACATACATTTATAGTTGTTAACTCTTCTCATTAAATTGATTCTCTTATATGTAATTTTCTTATTTGTCTTTTTTTACTGCTTTTCACTTTAAGTCCATTTTATCTGATATAGAATACCCAGTCCTGCTTTCTTTTGGATTCCATTTGGATGGAATATTCTTTTGTATCTCTTAACTTTTAGTCTATTTGTGTTGTTTGACCATATGTATTCTAAGTGAGCTTCTTCTAAGCAATACATGGTTGATAATTCAGTTTTGATTTTTTAATTCACTTAGTCATTTGATGTCTTTTAATTAGATAAATTAATCCATTTACATTTAAGACAATTATCAATAAGTAATATCTTACTATTTTCGTTTTGTTAGTTGTTTTCTAATGTTTTTGTAATTCCTTTCTTTCTCTCCCACTTTCTGTCTACCTTTGTTTATTTAGCTTTGGCTCCAAGGCAGGGTGCTGTGGCTGAGGGGAAACCATTCCTGGCGGCTACAAGTGGCAAAAGCAAAAAAGGGCAAAAAGGGAAAGGCATGCCTCCTTCCCTCCTTTATAACGTATGCCTGTTACCCATTCCTGGGAATCAGGTATTTTATCTCAACAATAAGAAAAAAGTAACCAAGACAGCTGAGAAGACAGTTGTTCACAGAACTGTGAGCCTTTCTGTATTATTCATTTTCTCTTGCTGCTTTGAAAACCCATTTTTATCTGCAGTCTTTGAGAGCTTAACTATAATAAATCTTGGGGTAGACATGGTTTACTTGAATGTAATTCATAATTTTCTGATACTTGCATATTGAATCTTCATTAGGTTTGAAAGTGATCTGTTATTATCTCTTTGAACAAATATATTCCAGTGTAACTGTGAAGGCCCTGTTGAGTGGGGACATCTCCTCCATGGTCACTCGCCTGTCATGGGGGATATAGTATTCTGCCCAGTACTGGAGCTTCCTGTACTGGGACAGCTTTGGCCACTATGCAACTACTTGAAGTCTACCCAATTCTTCTTTGAAGCAATGCCCTATTCTATGCTCTGCTGCTTGGGCTTGAAAGAAGAATGGCCAAAACTGTCCAGGACTGGTGCTAGATCACCTTGGAGCAAACAATCATCCAAGACCAGTGCAGTACAGAGCAGGACCATGATCTTTGCTGGTGTGGTCTTCTAGCTACTGTGCTTCACTTCTGGTCCAAGATTGCTGCTCTCAGCTGCAGGTAAAGTGGCCAGAACACAAGTTCATCTCACTCTGGTTGCACATCTCCCCCTGGCATGAGCACCAGGTTGTGTCCAAAGACTTTGTCCCTAGCACTGTGGGAGAACAGAGGCTGATGGAAGTCCCTCATGATAGGTGTTCTTGACCTGTGCTGAGCTCCAAGGCAAAGTCTTGTGTTTACTGCTTTGTATGACCTTTCAGTGGATGGACTCTGCCTCTGCTCTGTGCTGACCTAGTTGGAAAATGGCAGTGAAGTCCTTGGACCTCCAGGCCTAATCTTCAGGTGCTTCACAGTAGGAGCTACTCTGCAGCACGGCTTGGGCTTGGCCTGGCCCTGGATTTTCCTGTGATGGGGACTGATCCTGAGTTCCCAATTTCAGTCCTGTGCTTAGTTTCCTTTCCCTTTTCTAAGCAAGGGGGTTCTTTTGTCACTGGACTTAAGTTTGATTCAGACAACTCTTGCCTCCCAGATTTCTTCAAAATGTGTTTTCTTATTATTATGCAAATAAAGTTACCTGGTCTTTATTTGGTTTCTTGAGATCCTGAAAAGGTAGCTGAGGCTGTGAATCAGTGTCAGCATTGATGTTTCTATAGGGAGACAGTCATTGGAGTGTGTTACTTCCTCTCTCCAGCTAGTCCTTCTCAAAAGTGAATTCTGACAAAACCAGTAATAACAACAAAAGCAAGCAACTGAATAAACAAAACCTCCAAATAACTTACATAACATGTAGACAAAGGTAAAAAAATTGGCAGAAGTAGTAAAATATAAGGAGAAAATAACTTGCTCCTGCATTGTCTAGTGAATGATCTATTTAAAAATATGCATTGAAAACCTTTCAAATGATCCAACATACCATTTCTTAGAAATCAATCCTGTAGAAATTCCTTTCCACTGTACAAAATACATATATATCCTGGAATATATGTTAACATTTTGTGATTGGAAAAATCAAAACAAGTTTGGGTAAGGAATAAAAGGATATTACCTGGAATAGAGGAAAAATATAGGGAAAATATGGGGAAGAAAAATACTCTCCATCTGCTTCTTACCTTTAAGACTGTACACATGCACACTCATCCACCACTCTACACTTAGCTGCATAAAATGCTATATTGAAAACAGGTTAAAACACTGCAGTTATGATTGCCCATCCTAAGTGGACAGTGATGCCAAAGTGCAGGTCCATGCTGTACCCACTTGCTGTGTTTTACAGTTTTTTTGGTTATCCCAGAATCATAATGGACAGCAACATAATGAACATTTCTCAATTTCAAGTCTAGAGTTTGTTCAGTTTCAGTTTCCTACCCAGAATAGCAAGGATTAAAACAATTTCTAATGATCACATTCATCATGGGGACTTTGTATCTGTATGTGATACATCTTAATTCCTCTTTTTTTTTTCCCATTCACGTGCCCTTCCTTCGGTCCCTTTTCATTATGTATACTTAAAATGTACCAATAGACCACTAAACATAGGAAGAGAAGAATCCCTAGTACAGAGCCAAAAAGTTGAATAAGTAAATCATATATTGTCATCTCTATTAAGAGATAAGGTTATAGTCCGGAGAACTTTCTGAGATCGAGCTCTATAGCAATGCTGTGTTTGCTTCTGTGGTTATGGAAGACTAATAAATGGAGCCTTCCATGCACAATGGAATGAGTTTTTAAAATAAAGGTAAAGGAGAAGAGAAAACCCATGATGTGCTGCTTATGAAATGAAGCAATAAAACAAATGGCCAAAGAAATTTGAAAGGAATGAAGTCATTTGGAAAGCAAACACATTCGTGTCCACAGCAACCAAGCTGACATTAGTGTCTGGTAAACAAGGTACTTTAGAGGGAATGGAATATGCTATACAAAGAATGTTATTTTATCTTAATTAATAGAACAGCCTTGTAGATTATATTGTGGTGTAATTATTGTATTAATTGATATATCAAAACATATAAAGTAAAAACATAAAATACATAAAATAATAACAGAAGCAATATATGTACAGTAGTGGAAGGAGTTTGACTACCAGCACTCCTGCTGTATAAAGCAAGTAAATAAAAAAGTCACAGTTGCATAAGGAAACCCTTCACATCTATAATGCTTTGATTGAAGGTGATATACCTTTCTGAAGTGAGAGCTATTCTACTTCAAATTCCATTTGCTCCACATTCTTGTCAAGATTTGTTAATGTCAACTTTTAATTTTAACATTTGGTAACATGTAGGAGTAATGTTTGAGCTTCAGCTTTGCATTTTTTATAACTGATGACACAAAGCATACTTCATACATTTATTGGCTACTTGGGTGTATACTTTGGAAATTCTTCAAATAGTTTAGACACTATTAATGTGATGTTTCCTTTTTATTGATTTACACATGTTAAACATGCACTGTACTTCTGAGATACACCCTAGACCTTCTTTGTTCCTTTCTAAATATTACCATGAAAGTGAGTCTTTATTTGAAAAACTGATACTCCAAACACTTGAATAGAGCTTTCCATGATGTCCAACAATGGATTCTGACTACCTACTACATCCACTACCTTATAGCCTGAGGTAATATCTCTATGGCTAGAATTATCATGACACATTAGAATCATAGATGTGACCTCAATACTCATTTTAGTTAAATACTACAATTAATGTGTAGAGGAAGTACACCAGCACCTTCCTACATTGAGTTTATGAGGCCGCCAGAAAAATCTGAAATTCACAAACTTTCCCTGACAGCTAATTAGCATAAAAAACCAATCTTAGGAGTTTAAAATGATAATGAGAAAAAAATTTACTCTCTTCCAAATGTGGACAGTAGGTATGCAAATATAAAATACTTCGACACACGTGCACACACCTTGCTATTCATCATACCAAGCAGGTGAACACAAAGATTGTTTCCTGTTTTCTCTCAGCACAGCTACTGAGATGCACAGCCAGGTACTTGCTATTCTAAGATACGCATTGTCATTAGAAAAAGACCAGGTGTTTTTTTACCCACCTTAATGCCCCTTTATTAATCAACATGGATCCTTGAGGGACACAAACCATATTCAGTCTCCACCAGAAGGGAAGATTCAGTACGATGGCAAATGCTTGGAACCATGCTTCAGGCTAAGGGAACACTCTTCTGCAGATAGGACCACGAGAAGAGGTGTTCTGCAGGGGAGTACTCCCAATGAAAAAACAGCAACAATGAAAATAAACACTGATTTTCTTTTTTCTTTCTTTCTTTCTTTCTTCTTTCTTTCTTTCTTTCTTTCTTTCTTTCTTTCTTTCTTTCTTTCTTTCTTTCTTTTTTGGCAGTGACTGGAATCAAATTTTGGTCTCACCTCACACTTACTACCACTGAGCTGCATCGCCAGCCCTAATAAATAGTTCTCTTGAAAATAATATACACATTTTAAAGAACCAGAGAAAATATGGCTGGGAGATACACGGAAAATAAAATAAAGGAAATACAAGCCGGGCGTGGTGGCGCACGCCTTTAATCCCAGCACTCTGGAGGCTGAGGTAGGCGGAGCGTTGTGAGTTAGAGGCCGGCTTGGGCTACAACGCCAGCGCAAGGCCAGCCTGAGCTACATAGCGCGACCCTGCCTCAAAAAACCAGGGCCGGGAGTTTGGCTCAGTGCCTTAAGCGCCTGCCCTGGCAGGCGCAAGGTTGTGAGTTCAATCCCTGGTGCCACAAAATAAATAAATAAATAAATAAATAAATAAAGGAAATACATCAATGTGTGCCTAAGAAAGTAAATGTATAATGTGTTTCTTCCAAGCAGTACTTCCATAGTCAAAAATTGTAACTATTAACTGACCATATTAAATAATTTTCTCATAGACTTTTTTCTTTCCTTTTGAAATCTTACTTTTTAAAACAAGGAGGGTGACACACAGGAAATTATTTGCTTCAATTCACAATCTGGTATGGCGAGGTTAAAGAAGTTGAGCAGAAGAACAGAGTTTCACGCACAACGTCAGCATCTTTCTTCCCTGTCACGGTTTGACGCACACACACACTCACAAATGCACTTTCATGTACATACACACTGGAAAAATTGTGCATAAGGGTACTCAGAGGAAAGATTGTATAAGAAGGCTAAATCATCTACCTTAAAGACAGCAAATAAAGCTAATTGTGAACAATCCTCAACATCAGCGTATTGTTTAGGTTTTCCTGTTAGATATTAGGCAACAGAAAGAGCTAGAAGAATTGAGAATGGGCATTGAACTTAGTAGAGCTTAAGCACACTAGATTTAGAGATACTATTTTTCCATTGTAGTTCTAATCTCTTTAGGACGAACTGGTTTTTGAAAAATATGCACTGTATTCCTTTAACAAAAATGAAGCACAATTCAAAACAATATTTTCAATGAATTCTTAAATATAATAACTATAATTTCATTAAATATAATTTGGAAGTATATATATGTATACACACACACACGCACACACACACACACACACACACACCACACACACACATATATATATATATATATATATATATATATATATATATATATTTGGTTAAACAATCAGTCACCAAAACATCCATAGAGAAAATACTTCTAGAACCTAGATACAGCACACTGTTGTTAATTTGAAGGAATTTATGCATTTTTTTTACCTGAATGTAATTCATATCCATACAGTGAGTGAAGGGCTCCAATGATCAGAACTGAGAGAATCCAAAGAACTGATGCAAATGTTAATTTTTTGGGACATCTATTTGGTTAATAACTTGCAATACTTAAAGGAATTGCAAAGAGTGAAGAATATGATTAATTGGGGTCATTGCTCATATAAATCTGAAAGTCTGCAGAGCTCACATAAGTCTAGAGATTCCTTTGGGTTTGTTGCTACAAGCCAAGAAATAGTCCTACTAATTACTAGAATAAGGGAGACTGTAAGGGCCTAATATCATGATTTATGGGCTTTACTCATAATTTGGTAGAAACATGACCTGAGTGTAGGAACACTCATTCACAGGAATTAGACAAATGAGATTTGATAATTGTTGATACTGAGCAGTTAAATGGATATACTTTAAGAGACTTTGAAAGAAATATCACATGTCCCTAAGCTGTTCTGTACCCCCGAAAATGTTATTTTGATGGAAAAATACTATTTTTATTCAATAAATTCTCTTTAATAAGTTACATATTTAGAATATGATATGCCAGTCAGCAAATATTCCTTTAATCAATGTAAACATTAATGTATTTTCTTCCTCATTATTAGTCATAGTAATGAGTAGCTTAGGATGGCAGGAATTGTACAGATATTTTAAATATACTTATACATATTATAACAAATTAGTGGGTTTCTGGATCATAGTGAAAAGGAGGAAATTTATGTTCAGATATATTATTTATGTTGTTCCATATTTCAATGTGAGCAAGTGGGAAAAACATCTTTCATCTTTCTGACAGTAAATGTAATATTTTTGTATTGCATCATTCTCCCATTTTTAAACCTGTATTTTTTTAATCAAAGAGTGTTCATTGAATGCCTATTACCCATCATGCTGTAGTACTGACATTGTGATAAAAGACACAGAGTGCAAACTCCTTTCTTAGATTCTCTTATTTTATTGAACAGAGTCTTCCCATAAACACACATTTTGGGAAGCATGGAAACTTGATTTGGGCCTCAATATTGCTTTTAGAGAAGTACATTAGGAAAATTAAGAGCCGATGGCTGCTACAAAATTTCATGAAGGAGAAAAACTTAAAATATCTCTGACAGATCACCTTTAATCTTGATACTTAAAAAAAGAATGTGCATGAAATTTTTTCAAAAACTAGATAGAAATGATATACTAAAACTATATTTTGTTCTCATGTATCAAATTGTAAAACAAAAATTTCAGATGATTTGGGAATGGACATTTTTAATTTTTTATTTTTGCTTAAGGTATAATTTCTAAGAAACAGAATTCTGTCTAGAAGACATTCTGCTGTAACACTAGTCCCGACATTGTTGTGCACAGCAGCAAAACAATTTTGGACGTATTATTGAATCAATACTGTTTTTTTCGTAATCACACACTTAGCAGTAGAGACACATTTATAATTCTTTGACTGTGCTGAGCTAATGATGAATTTAACTATTCTGATTTACTTGCTGAGAAATCTCAGGTCTCACAAAACTAACAACTGAATGAATCTGAGTGTTGAACTACATATGAAATGGGAACCCTTTAAAGAAAATATCATAATTGTAACTGACAATAAAACAAATGTGCTGAAAACTGTGAGTGACATGAAAACAAGCAGATGATGGATATTTTGTTCACATCATTTAATATGTGTTGAAAAGGCAATTATAATATAGAAAAATGTAACAGAATTACTGGCCTTACGCTGGAAAATAGTGAGCTAATGCTTTCACTTAATCCAAAATCAGTCTAAATAACATAGAAAGATGATGGAATTGCTTTGTCAGATTTCAGATGTTTAAACAAGATGGAATTGAAGCTACTTTACTTTTGAAAAAAATTGGACTAAGGCAAGATTTGCCACTATATCCCATCACTAACAGTAGCAACATAGGAGAATGCTTTCTCGTAGAGAGCATAGTTTCTCTGACCTGGGTGAAAACTAAACCAAACAGGAGTGACTTGAGAGCAGAAATATTCCCTAAAGATGCTTGCTGCAAAGAATATTTCCACACATTGCTCCCTAGAACATGCTGAAATTAGTGTGCATCAAATCAACACTGAGATGCAGGAAGGAATTTGGAGATTTGTTATATTCAAATTTGATTTGGCCTGTTGTCTTTTGCTACAATAAAAACATGGAATGAGTCATTTAAAAAGGAAAGAGATTTATTTGGTTCACAATTTAGCAGGTGGGAGGTCCAAGAACATCGTCCTGGCATCCAAGAAAAACCTTCCTGGTTCATCGTGGCCAAGCTAGTACCTATCAGAGAGAAGTCTGAGAGTCTGGGACCAATTTCACTATATCTGCTCTCTTGATAACTGAACCACCTCCACAATAATGTTAGTCCAGTCAGGAGGGTGGATCAAGTTCCAGGAAGAATTGATGTTTAGTGTGAATTAGTTGTCCAGAAAAATTTTTAGATTTTGGATTTTTCTGGAGGTCTCATAAATTCATTGTAGGAAGATGCTAGTGTGCTTCCTCTATACATTAATTGTAATATTTAACTAGAACAAGTATTGAGGTCACATCTATGATTCTAATGTGTCAGGATAATTCTAGCCATACAGATACCACCTCAGGCTATAAGGTAGTAGATGTGGTAGGTAGTCAGATTCTATTGTAGAACATCATGGAGAGCAGTATTCAAGTGTTTGGAGTATCAGTTTTTCAAATAAAGACTCACTTTCAAGGTAATATTTAGAAAGAAACAAAGAAGGTCTAGAGTGTGCGCTTTTAACACGTGTAAGGCCCCAGATTCAATCCCTAACACCAAAAAAGCAAAAAGAAAGAAAGATAATGATGGCAATCATAACCACCTGACAAAAAATAGTGTTGATAGAAATGTAAAACTGCATTCATTTTGAACAAGAATTGCTGTCTTCTACATTGACCTATAGAAACCACCTAGCACATATTATAGAAAATAAAATATTCATGTTTTATATAATATATTGCTTCTGAATATTTCCAAAACATTTAGTCTTACTCTTTAAAGAAGAGTAAATTCAGGGATATAGCTCAGTAGCACAGTGCCTGCCTGGCAAGCATGAGGTCATGAGTTCGATTCCTGGTACCAAAAATAAATAAATAAATAAATAAATACATAGATGCATACATACATGGAAGGGCAATTTTATTTCTGCGTATTGTGAGTAGGCAAAAATTATAGATTTATGTTTGCATTCCAGAGCAAATTACTTTTTCTTGTTTTAACATTTATTCATTTGAAGTGCAAGAAATGTTTGTTTTTTCTGTGACCCTTGGAAATAGGAGGAATTGTCAAGCCCTACCAGTTAGAAGTAGACAAAATGGTAGCATTATATTTTCTCCTCTTTTCATCAAAGAGGTTTCTATTTCCTTCTCATAGAAGCAGGAGGGCAGATTAACATATGGGGGCAAAAATCAGATGAATGCAGTTTTTATCAGCTGACCATGATTCTAACATCACAGATCCCTGCTGTGCAGAACTGATGGGTCAGAGACAGGAGCCAGCAGCCCCGCTTTGCTGAGCCCGAGAAGTGGTGTGAATATTGACTCCAGCCTTTCCGTGGTTCTCTGGGGTGTGTGAATCTCAGTGGGGAAACAGTGTAGAACTCAACTGCACAATTTTCAACTTTAAAATGACATTGTGATACTTAGTTTGAGAGACCATTTGCATGAATCTAACACAATTGTTCCAGTGTAAGAATTTACATTAGTATTTTTCAATGTAATGTAATTTATTTTCTAATGGTACTAAACTTTGAAGTACAGTGTTGTATTTTCTCGCAGAAGTGAAGCCAATTGGATCACTGAAGTTCCCTAACTCTTCTTTATTATTTTTCAAGCAAGAAGACCTCTTCATTAGAGCTTCTGCGAGTGGACATTAGATTCCACACTTGATAAAACTTCCTCTGTGTTCTTGGTTAGTTTCACTTTTGTGATTATAAAAATGTAATCATTTAAGAGTTTTCTTCCTTTTGTTTAGATTATTTTTTTACTAAGATCACGAGAACTCCTGCACTGAATGCTCATATATTCCAAGACTTAGCCGTGAATTATCAAATTAGTTTTTCTCTTCATTTCTAAACCATTCATCCATGTAAACCCAATACTTTGCAAGTCTCTTTTCAACTGTGTCTGGATGACTTACATTGAAGAACGCTAATGTTATTGATATTTATTTCACAAAGCCCTTCATTGTGTAGTACTGTTTTTTTTTTTTTTAAAAAGAAATGATGGCATATTAGTTCAAAAGCAAAAGTTTGACCATCAAAAAAGTGTGATATTTAACTTTAAAAATATGCACTATTCCCAAAGCCCTCATAATGTGAATGCTCTTCTCTAAATCACTGTACCATTATTTTCTCAACAGCCTGGCCTGAGGTAATTAGTTGTGCTTCTCTTTGTGAAATCCACTGAGAACCTGGTTGTTGGATAATAAATGTGAGTCAGAAAATCTTCAGCGCATTCATTTTTAAACAATACTCTGCGATGACTTGTTTTTTCATGCGTGGTCCCCCCTAGACTAGAGAAAAACAGAGATCTAGGATGCTTGACCCTGGCTCCCTTTGCTGGACCGTGTGAATCAGGTTCTGATGCATCATTTTAATATTTCAGCTTTTACTCTGGTAAGGCAAACATAGATAGTGTCTCTTCAGTAATTTAATTTAAGTCTCATGAAAGCACACCAGATTGAAATAGAACTTAAGAAATATGCTGGAAGCATAACTTCTTCCAATCATTCAGGAGGTTTGAATGATGTATCTGGAAATTAATCAGCATAGAAAATTGCCTTAAAGGGCAATGAGATAGTGAACTGATTTAAGTGGCATAGTTTCTGCCATAAGATAATAATTATATTTCATGGGCTCACGTGAGAAAAGAGTATAAGGATCATTTAGAAGATTCAATAGTGATTGGGTTATTATATCAAAATAACTTTCTGAATTTCCTTGGAATCCTTCATGCAAGGATAATGTGACAAATGTTACCTCATATGTACTGATGAATGAACTCAGCAATTTTAGTCAGTGTAGTTACATAACTAATACTAATTTGTATATTGTGGTCATATAATCAGAAAGTTTTTATCTAAAATAAATTTATAAATATATAATTAATGCAAAATTTGTAGTTTACTGTTCTATAAATGTATAGAAACATAAATACTCTCATTTATTACACCACTGTACGTACTGTTCAGAGTGGTGTTGTGATTTAGTAATGCAGTTTTTTTGAACAAGGTTCATCATTCTCTTTTGCTTGCACCTTGACTAAGGGTCATGGCTGTGGAAGGTCCTTGATGATCTAGACAAAAGACTCTGCACAGAAGGAAGTATTAGTCCTGGACTTGCAGGTGAAACTGGTGAAGGAAGCTTGATTTGTAGACAAGTATGAATTCAAGGACATTCACATGATAGGCAACTATATTTGAAATTGCTTTGAAATAAAAATGTAATCCTTATGCCTAGGAAACAATTCCCCTCAAAGGCTACATCCAAGAGCATGAGCCATAGACGATGAGTGATGATAGCATCGTGAATGTCACATTGTCACGGAAGGCAGATAAACCAATCCGACGGACAATAGAAAGGTCATACAATGGACACACTTCCTACAGAGATTCAACTAGCATGCATATTAGAAGGAGCTTCCTCATATGCCACTTTTAGATATCATGATTTACAAGATATATTTTGGAACCAGGGTGCAATTTTTTTAAATAAATAAACTTTTACTTTTAAAACATTTTAATATATATGAAACAGTTGTGAAGACACTGTAGAGTTCTTACATATCTTATACCCAGATATTTTACCAAGTAAAGCATAATTATGATGCAAATGCTTTGAAACTCTTACCTAGAGTAGAATCAGGTACCACTATTGAGGAAGCAGAGTAGGGAACGTTTTTTTGTAATTAAGGTCCAGTGTTTTCTTTTTAAATACATCATAACCTAGACTGTTGGGAGCAAAGTTATTATAGGCAGCAGGCACTGGTACTTATAAGTTATAAAGAAGCCCATAGATATTCATTAAGTGTCAGGATTTGTTTGTAGTTTGATTCAGTACAGGATTGGGAGATTGAGGATAGTTAATATATTTCCCTCAGTCCTGGCCTGATCTAGGAGTTGGGAGATTTCTTTATACATAAATAAAAATAACCAAGAGAAGCTAAAGAATTAGAATTTCATTCAATATTTTGCAGTAATTGCCAGATATATCTTACTAGAAGATCTCATCTATTGAATCTGTAATAATAATGATATTACTTTCTTATAGAATCCTACATTTAGAGACATTTTCACTTTTAGAAAATGGCATGTAGTTTTCAAAATACAAATGACATTTAAATTTTCTGGATTCCAAAGCATTATTTTTGCATCATTCTGTATACAGTGTTTTGGAACATAGGTAAAATAATCTGTGAAAAAGTGGGAGTCATGAATCAAGGTCACCTACAAGGGAACAAAGAATTATAAGCAACAAGTCTGTGTTTTATAACTGATTTTTAAAGGAATGTTGAACATGTGCTTTGCAAGTGGGATTTAGAAAATTATTTCATGGTTTAGTGTATAGTCTAGTCTAATACTTTGATGGTTGAATTATAGAAATGAATGTATATTCTTTATAATGAAAGAATTGACAGATTTTTGACAGTGCTAGGGTAGCTGACAATGTGTGTAGAGTGTTAGCATTAATGATAAATCTCAATAAATGCTGCATATAATTGAATGAACACTAATGTAAAACAACTTTACTCTTATGAAAAACTTTTTTAACTATGCAAAGATACCATTTTCTTACGCCTACCATGTATACTTAATTTCAAAGTAAAGCATGTTCTACAAGGTTCTCATAGAGACTGTCCTTATGTTGCCTAAGATTAAATTCACAAGTATTACTTTTCTTTTGTGACTTCTTTCTAAAAATATCATAGCTTCCATGCTGAAACTCATATTCATAAATTATTATCTTTAAAAAATGAATTGAGTGCACATAAAGTATCAAAAATATATAACACAGATACCTACCAATCCCTTCTGCCCATTTTAGTAGTAAGACTCTAAAAGTCTACACAATGCCAGTTGTATTAGTCACTTCTGTGGTGACATACACAAAATACCTGACACAAACAATTTAAAAGAGAAAAGGTTTATTTTGATTCATGGTTTCAGAGATTTGAGTCCAGAATGGTCGGTGGATAGATGTGGGCCTGTGGAGTGGCAGAAATAGTTTTTTAGGAAGGTGTGGTTCAGTAAAGCTGCAAACTAATTCACCAATGAAAGTAGAATCCTTGTGATTCAATCAATATCTAAACCCCACATCTATAAACACAGGAGACTGCGGGGAAATTTTAAATCTAAACCACAACACCAGCAAAGACTATTCCATTGCGGTCCTACAAGATATATTAGTTTTGAGTTGTTCCAGAACAAAAGTAGTATGGATTTTTCCAGTATTACATGACCACCTGTCAAGAGTGGACAGTGCTATGCCTTTTCTTGAGCCCTTGGTGAAGTGTACAGCATCAAAGAGGACAGGGTCATTGGAACACTATTGTATTAAAACCAGCAGAACTTGCCAATGCATGTAAGGGAGAGTGAATTTAATACAACTTCTAGAAAATTTGAAAGAATCATAAAATAACCATTTGTCCTCTTTTGATTAAAAATAGATGCGTTCAAAAGATGAAACTGGAAATCAACCTTGTGTGTGACAGTTGATCACTGTCATTTGTAGATGCTACCAAATTTTCAATATCAGTGTCTACTAAAATATATGTTCTTCAAAAATGAACCAGGCTTTGCCTCTGGTTTAGGACTGAGTTTTTCTTATCTTTTTTGTTTTTTACCCAAGCATTCCAAAACTGTGCTTCATGGCTTAGAGTAGAATATTAGAACATTGGGGAAATCGTATGGTTTTGCAGAAGCAATGGGAAATCATTTTGTACACACACATATTTCAGACAAATATGCATAAAATGATAATTTAGTATCATCCAAATTCTTCTGAAAAAATAAATTTTATGAAGTAAGATTGCTTCCTCCACTAAAATGTAAATAGTATTTTTCTTATATATGAAGTAAATTTGCATATACATTTTTAAGCATCCTAATGGTCATTGTCATTTGTCCTATAAAAAGCATTATTTAGTTGTGTTATTATGCAAAACATAAAAGTATACATTAAATGAGAAATATATCCAGAAGAATATACCCATGGCTACACTTTAATAACTAATCAATCATTTAGATCCAGGTTGAACAAATATAGACTAAATATTAAAACATGTGTGATTGTATTTTCCCCAAGATCTTTTATATAACTGTTCTCATTTTTCTTTTCTAAATCTTCTTAGATAGTCATTAGCATCCTCCAATTCTAGTGGGGAAAATGAAACTAAAGAAAAATAGACTACTACTTTTTTAGACACACATTGAACTTTTAACACAGCATCTGTACCAGGTCTTCTAATTTCATTTCTCATTCTCTTTCCAAAGCACTAGAAAAAAAGTCAGCAGTTCAAGTGAAATCTAAAAGTAGAGAAGAAATGTGAGGACAAGGATTGATTTCAATTCTAGAAGTCCATGGAAGGGGCTAGAACTGCCTTGTCTTTCTAGATCTTCTTTCCTGAGAAAGACTCACTAAGTGTGGAGGTGAAGGCTATTCTTCTGATCCAGATTCCTAAACCCTTTCTCTGACAGTTCCTCCAGAGAAAGGAGGCTGGGATGGATGCTTGTTTCATGAGACTTTGCCATAGTCAAATTGGAAAAAGAGAGTAAGGTGACCTTCTTAACATAAATATATCTGAAACTCAGTGAGGTGGACAGCACCAAAAAAGACAGTGTCATTGGAACACTTCTGGATTCAAATCAGCAGAACTTGCCAATGGATGGAAAGGAAGTGAATTCAACATAACTTCTAGAAAATTTGAAAGAATCACAAGGTGCATCCAAAAGAAAGATTTGGAGATCAACTTTGTGCACAACATTTGATTACTGTTATTTGTAGATGTCCAAGTGATAAGTTATCCTGCACAATGTCCCACATATTGAGAAGATACATGTTTTTGGTTAATGATTATGAGCCAATAAATCAGAATTTATTGCTTTAATGCTTTTATATTTACTAATTCTAATGGGATAAATGACTCTCTATTGAATTGGAAGTTTTTCATAACAACGATCTTCCTTAATTTGTCCAAAACCAAGAGAACTGTGAGAAAATTATTTTCATACTCAACATTTTCATTAGAACAAATACAATTATATCTTTTTTCCATGATGCTAAAAGTTCAAGTATTTGAATTTTGATGCTAAGTTTGTATTTTAATTTTAAAAATTTCTAACTCTTAGTTTTAAAACTATCATATAGTGGATCTTGAAAATTTTAAAAAGTTATTTTTGCATTGCTTTTTGTTGATTTGATTATGGCAAATTCCTGCGATTACAGTGTGGGCAATGATCTTTATAAGACTTTTCTCTTCTGACAGTTCATGACAAGTTTTCATGAAGATGACTGTACTTCCTCAATAATGAGGAATTTACCACGTAAATGTTGGTGTTGGTGTAGACTGCTAGCAACAAAGCTGAAGTCATAGATTTACAGGATCTCAATCCCAGTTTTGCCCCAGTGTCTCATTAAATCGTTGAACTGATTTGATGAGCTAATATATAAAAAGTTATTTAGGCTAGGATGGTGCATGGTAAAGGTCATAGAAGGATTACATTTCCATCCCATGGGCATTCATTTCCAAGTTAATACACAGCTAAATAGTTACAATGTATCTTAATTTATGGTAACATTTGGCAAATTTGCCTTGTGAAAGACCAAGTGGTAAACATCCTGTTTTTTAAGCAAAGAATCTCTTGCAACTAGATATTACAATAAAATTATAAAATAATCATTGACAATACATGACTAAGTGTTTGTGTTCCAATAACATTTAGTTAAATAGCAGATGATGGGCCAAATATGATGGATCAAACTACAAACAAGTTACAGTTTGCTAGCTTTTGATTTAGGGAAGTATTTTAAATCTTTTGTAAATGTGTCATTCAGATCAGAAGATTCTTTAAACCAAAGATGCAATAAACGTTATGAATGCCACACTTCCAGCAAAACCCATCCAGTTATTTGAGCCACCAGTCAGATGATAGTTGCTGACAGAGGGTCAGAATGGTGTTCAGAAGATCACTATGAAAAGGGCGATAACTTAAAGAATTGTCGTTTAAGTTTATGACTAAAGTACTAGTCTACCCAAATAAACACTACATTGAAAAATTTCAGATAGTTTAAATGAAGAAGTTACACCTACTGTGTTATATTATTATTTTGAATAAAATCCAACATCTGGTCTTTCAGTAGATTACAGCTCATTATTATAGATCAATAGCAATTCAGTCAAGATAATTACATTTTAGAGAGAGAGAGAGAGACAGAGAGAGAGAGAGAGACTTAAAAGAGGGCATATAATAATTTAGAATTCAAATTAAGATGTAACATATTTAGACAAGTTTTTAAAAAGTTGAATAATTAGATATTTTACTTCAGTGTTATACAGAAAACACCTGGGATTAAATTATCAATAATAATTCTACCTGCATTCTATTAAAAATGAGTGATCAAATTAATTTTAAACTGAAAATTAGGAACACCACAAAGTACTAAAATTGGTAAACAAATGGTTCTACATGCACAAGAATAGAATTTTTAAAAACCATAAGTTGAAAATGCTTTTACAGATGATATAAATTTAGGATTTTATGGGTACATAAAGATACTTAGTTAAGTTTAAAATATGGGAATACATGCAATTTTATTTTTCCTTTTTGTTTTTTGAGACAGTGTCTCTCTATGTAGTTCAGGCTGGCCTTGAATTCACTGCATAGCCCAGGCTGGCTCTGAACTCACAGCAATCCTCTTGCCTCAGCCTCACTGATGCTGGAATTACAGGCGTGCATCACCATGCCCAGCAATGTAATGCAACTGTAGTCATTTTTCTTGGTGTAAATGAATCTGTTATAACATTTAATTGAGACCTTTAATAGAATTGAAAGTGATATTAAATATATTCTACTTCTCTTATTTTTATATGTAATGTGTGTAGGACTTTGTATTAGGCTACCACATTTTTTTGGAAAGGAGAAATTGATGAGATGGAGGCAAGGGATTAGAATTGGTACCAGAAAAAATGAAAGGTGAAATGGGTATATTATGAATATTTGGTAGTGGTTTAGCTTTTGATATTCAAAAAAGGGGGTATGCTACTACACAGTAGCCTTTAAAACCAGATATTGACCTATGGGAATATTTTTCAAATTTTGTTTACCATTACTTATTACCTCAATTATTACTTAGTTTACAGTATTATACATACAGGAGTCAATAGAGGAGGGGAACACTTTAGCAGATGCTGAAAGTGCAGCCAAGTTGTGCAAAAAAGGGGTGATAAAGGGCATTGAAAGAAAGCCCAATTTTTCTTTCCTCTGGGCAATGTTATGAAACAAAGAGAAGAATGAAGAGATAGAATCAACTAGACAGCAGCCATTCCCCACTCCTCTGATTCTGATGTGAGAGGAGAAACTTATGTGGTGAGATTTGCACAGGAGTGAGGGTCAAATGTGGTCAAACTCTCACCTTTGGTCACCCCTTAAAACTCAGGAAAGAACCCAAATTTTGAACTCTTCTGTGTCAATCTGGAATGCAGCCCCAGCAAGAAGAAGCACAGGTAGAATTTCAGGGTTGGCTGTGAAGAGTTGCTATTTATCAGTGACTATGAATAGAGGGGTGAGAACCACCAGGTCTGCAGCAGGACCTCATGGGCAGATAGGTGTGACCTGCCCAATGACTCTGGACTGGTGAGTTACAATGATAGAGGAGAAAGGTACACATTTAGGTATCAGAAAACAGTGGTGTCATGATGGTCTGGAAGACAAAATCAAGTCTGGAAAACAGCATTTACCAAATATAAGCTAATACAATCAAAATCATCATGTTCATACAGTAGTCTCAGAAAATGTCAGGATCACCAGTGGAACATGAACATGTGATGTTGTCAAGCAGAGTAGCTGATGTGGGCAGTGCAGGCCTAGAATAGAGCTTTCGCCTCTCTATGTCAGATGAAGTGCAGCCACGTGTGTATTTTCCCACATTCCTAGTCTCCGTTTATTTGTGTTGCTATAACCAAATAGATTGAGTGCTTGATAAACAATATAAGTACATTTCTCTTACATTTGAAACCTGGTAAGTCCAAGGTCAAATTACTTGTTGGTTCAGTGTCTAATGAGCCCATGATAGCTATTTCTAAGAAAGTGCCTCTTACTGTGTCTTCACATGGACAAAGAAATAAAGAGAGCGAATGGCTGTCATGACCTTCTTTCATAAGGTCATTACGAGGACTCTACACTCATAGTGTAATCAAGCTCTAAAGATGTCATCTCTCTACACTATCCTATGAGTGACTGAGATTCAACATAAGAATTTCGGGGGAACTCATTCATACCATGGTACCTCCACAGACCATTTTGCAGAAAGAAATACTTACAAAGGTCAATTACATGAGAGACAGAAGGTACTATTATTTACAAAGGCTGAACATTGGTTGAAGGGTGTATTAGTCTATTTTGCATTGCTAACACAAAATACTTAAAGTTCAGTAACTTTTCTTGAAAAAATTTATTTGGTTGGAAGTTCTGAGTTTCAGGGGCTGGCAGAGTCTTGTGTGCAGGAAATTTCATGACAGATATCATGGAGTGGGTGTGTATATGCATACACTGTTGTCTCTCTGCTCTTTGTCTGTAGCCATCAGTATTCAACAACAGGTATTCCACACTGGCGACTCACTCGTCAAGTCATGGAGGCTCTGTCTTTAAACAGCATAGTTAGATTTTTTTTTAATTTAAGAGAGAGAGGAAAAAAAGACACATATAACAAAGACAAAAAGCAAACGAGACAAACAAACAACTAGAGTAAACGCACAACAGTAACATTATAGGTTTACAAAACAGGATAGAAACTTGAAAATGGTTGTACTATTGTGTATCATTACCTTCAAGATGGTTGTTTACATTAACAGATATAGACATGCAAAATTGATCTAATCATATGAGCATTAATTGTTCTTTATCAATAACAAATACATTCAGCAGTGTGTTCCTTCTAGTTATCTTACATATACATATATACAGATCTACATCCTTTCCTTTTCCCTTCCCTCCTTCCCCTTTTTCCCTTCCCAATTACTTCCACTCTTCGAGCTGTTCTCTACCCTTACCTAGCATCCATTATAGATTTTGGATCATGTATAATTTTTCCATTTCTTACACGAGGGAGACAATACAATATTTACACATGTGGGTTTGATTTATCTCACTTATGAGTATGGTCTCAAGTCGTGACCATTTACTTATAAAAGTCTCAATGCAGTCTTTCTTAATGGCTGAGTAGTACTCCATTGTATGAAAATAACACATCTTTTTTATCCAGTCTTTGATTGATGGGCACTTGCGTTGTTTCCAAGATCTAGCTATTGCAAATTGAGTTGCTATAAACATGGGTGCACAGGTATCACTGTGGTATGATGTTTTCAGTTCTTCTGGGAAAATGCCCAGAAGTGGGATAGCTGGGTTAAACGGGTTCCCTAATCCTAGCTTCTTGAGGAATCTCCACACTGACTTCCACAGTGGTTGCACCAGTCTACACTCCCACCAACAGTGGAGAAGAGTGCCTTTTTCCCTACAACCCCTCCAGCATTTGTTGTTGGCTGATTTTTTAATCTTGGCCATTCTTTCTGGAGTGAGATGGAATCTCAGTTTTGTTTTAATTTGCATTTCCCAAATAACCATTGATGTTGAACATTTTTTCATATATTTATTTGCCATTTGTATTTCTTTCTCTGAGAAGTGTGTATTCATCTCAGATGCCCATTTTTGGATTTGGTCCTTGAATTTTAGGGGCCTGATTTCTTTTAATTCTTTATATGTTTTAGATAGAAGTCCTTTGTCTGATGGACAATTGGCTAAGATATTTTCCCAGTTCGTGGGTTTTCTTTTCACTCTATTGGAGATTTCCTTTGACATGCAAAAAATTTTTAGTAAAATGAGATCCCAGTTGTTGATTCTGGAAAGTATTTCCCGTGCAATTTGATTTTTGTTCATGAACTCTCTGCCTACTCCTATGTCATCAAGATTTTTACCTACTCTGTCTTCTAGTAAGTTTAGTGTCTCTGCTTTAATATTCAGATCTTTGATCCATTTTGACTTTATTTTAATGCATGGTGATAGGCATGGATCTAGTTTTAGTTTACAGCACATAGAAAGCCAATTTTTCCAGCACCATTTGTTAAAGAGGCTGTCTTTCTTCCAATGTACATGATTGGCTCCTTTGTCAAAGATGAGGTAGCTAAGTGTGTTTATAGTTATGGCTGTGTCTTCTAATCTATTCCATTGATCTTCAGGTCTGTTTTGATTCCAGTGTCATGCTGATTTTATCACAGCAGCTTTGTAGTATAGTTTCAAGTCGGGGATTGTGATGCCTCCTGTCTTCCCTTTGTGGCCCAGAATTGCCTTTGCTATTCTAGGTCTCTTCTGGTTCCAGATGAATTTCAGGAATGCTTTCTCTAGCTTTGTGAGGTAGGCAAGTGGTGTTTTGATTGGGTTTGCATTAAATCTATATAATAATTTTGGGAGAATGGCCATTTTCACGATGTTCGTTCTTTCTATCCATGAATAGGGAATATCGTTCCATTTTCTGAAATCTTCTTCACTTAGGAATCAACCTAATGAAAGAAGTAAAAGATCTATACAGCGTAGTTGGATTTAATGTCCGTACCATAGCACTTTACAATGGGGATTAACTTCCAATTTATGAACCTTCGGTTGGCCAACTTAAAGCATAGTAAAGCAATAACAAAGGGAATATCACAACCTACCACAATGATTTAATTTTCAAACTGTACATTCACATAAGTCTACCTACCTTAGCAATGAGTACATGTTTTATGGCTCAGTATGCCCTTAATAAAGAAATTGTGTACAGTTGAAGTGTAGTGCAGTCTTATTTGTGACCTTATATCTGAGTCACTATTTTAATTTGTAAATATCTTCTTGGCGAACTCTCTAATTATAGACACTTTGATCATGTTATGTACTATGAAACAGTAAAATATCCCATTTATTAATTGTAGTAAATGGTGACAATATGAAAGTTACTTTACCAATAAATTAATAACACTAACTCATTGCTTCAAAATTCTGTCAGCCAGTTACTAAGTTATTTATTATAAGTGATAGTTTATTTAAGACTTTACTGAGTATTTGATGAGTGCCATGTTCTATCGTGAGCACTAGAAGGATATAATGGATTCTTCACTCTTGGAAAAATTGTGTTTCAAAGCAAAATTTGAACACTTCTGAAATTAGCTATTAACCATTAGATTAATCAGCAAATGAGATGAAGTACTGTACAAATGATTGTTGCAGAAACCGAGAAAACTATCATTACTGTTTGGCTTTAAAAATTCCTCGGTTACATGTAAATACCCATGATGAAAGTTAGACTGAAGTAGGTAAGCGGGTAGGGCAAAGATAGACAACAAGATAGAAGGGTAGCATGGGAATGCATCCTGTTAAAGGAAAGCCCTGTATCTGTAATGTGCAAGCAGCTACAAAACTGATAGCCATATTCAGAACTTATTTAATATTAACTTTATAATTAGATGATTTTATTTACTTGTATATAACTTATTTCAAAACTAGTAAATGGAAGATCTGTGATATGTTGAAAATTTGTCTTCCCTCAAATTCATATATTCAAATCCCAAAACTAAATACTATGATATTAAGTGGTAGAAACTTTGAGAAGCCATTGGTTCATAAGAGCAGAATGCTCATTAATGAGACCATTTCCCTTAAAAGAGGTGCTCCACGGAACTCTTTCATTTTCTTTTGTGTCATGTGAGGATGCAAAAAGAAATCTGACATTAGCAAACTGGCAAATATCTCTCACTAGAATCTAACCATGCTGGCATTCTGATCTGGGACTTTTAGCCTATGAGCAATAAAGCTTTGCTGTTTAAACCACCAGGTCTTTGTAATTGGTGATATCAGCCCAGCTCAAACTGGCTAAGACAAGGTCTGCACTTGAACTGAAATATTGTAGTCCCTTCTCTTAAGCACTTTCCAAAGCTGAAAGACTAAGAGAATAACAAACGAGAGTACATATGGAATGTCAGCTTGAAGAGTTTGTACTTTTTGGAACAAGAAATGTGGTAACATGAACTGATCTATGTAGTGGCAACTTCTGCTGGAATTTATATTTAGAAGGATAGCAAGAAAAAGAAAAATAAGTAATGTAGCCTCAACGTGAATGCTAAGGCATTTGTTATCATTGGACGTAGCTCTGAATAGGGGTTTGCAGCTCAGAAACTGTTACATTAAGTTGCTTTCTTAAATAAGTTGCTCTCCTAATTATAAAGCAATATTAACACGTGTATATATACTACAAACTTCAGCGTACCTCAATGTATCACTGTGGAACACACGTGAAAATGCTATAGACATTTGGAGAATGTTAGTTTTCTCAAACTCAAAATACTGTATTGGCTGTTAAAGCCATAAACATGTGAGTGAATGTGAGAGTACTATTAAAAAAAGGAAGAGAAGGACTCAGGGTGGCCACAGATACGTACTCATTATTATTTATCTCTTCACTCCAAGAGTGTGAGTTATTGATGGAGCAATTTCAGTATGCTCAAGAACCAGGTGCCCCACTAGTTGGTAAGTAAAGAATTTAGGAGAACTTTTGGAGGTGCCATCACATTAAGAACAATGTTTGTGATTTAATATAGGATAAAACTACTTAACATGGTATATAGAAACATCCAACTGACCAAATGAGGATATCCCCAGAATTGTGGCCCATATACTAATTATAATTCTAATTGAGTTTTGCCCGATCGTTCATAATGGAAATGATTTAGAAATATAGCACTTAACCTCTAATGGCAGAATAGAGGTGAGATATTATATGAAGAGACCTAGTTAAGTAATACAACATAAGAACCCACTTTTTCCTTTCAGAGACATAGCCAAGACTAATTTGCTAAGAACATTAATCGACTTCTTGGCTAGAGGAATAAATTAAGGGTAGTGACGGAGGGTACACAAGCAGAATTTAACAGCACAAATTTTGAACACTTCCACCCAGACAGGCAGATATTTGATAGTTTCACTGAAGCAGTCAAAGCTTTGAGCCACCTCTTTGAGGCAGTAGTAATCTGAAGACAAGAGAGAACTCAGCAAGTTGAGAATACCTATTTGAGGGCATTGGACAAGTATGGAATTCTGTGGCTGTTTGGCTTTGTATCTTTGAAGGAGAGAAGAAGGGTATGTTTGTTTAATAGGAATTTTAAAAAATAGGCAGAATCTTTGGGAACCTAAAGGAAAGAAAGTTTTTTCCCCCATACTTTTCTTTCTGGTGTAATCATTTCAAATAACTTTTCAGAAGAGTAGAATTTGAAGGAAAGGGAGACATTTGAAATTTGTAGTGGTCTATTTTGCAGTACTAAGCACAACCTTCCACACTGCTGGAGAACATTGAGAATTCTTCCCTAGAGTGGCCTTGGCTAATGGTAGTGTTGGAGCTTCTAGAAAAGACATAAAAATGACACAACAGTAAAGTTCTGAAATGACTGAGTACTTAGAAACTTTTTAAAAAGTTGATAGAGAGGTTCATGGGGCTTTAAAAATATTATGTATAATTTGATAGCTGGTACATACTAACATTGCCCATCAGGTGCATTAAAGTTTTCTCAGGAAAGATTCATTTTATGGCTCAATGAGCACTGAATTTCTTAGATTTGAGTATCAGCCTGGATTATGGTAAATAGTAGTTATTCAAAAGGCATTTATTATTTTCTGAATGCTTATCAAGTGCGTAACATTGATGTCGCCAGTATTGTGGATAATGGTATCATACAACAACAGCAACAAAAAACTTCAGTATTCTCAAATTTTCTTAGGAATATATCTCTCTGTGCAATGTTTCCAATTTTATTTAATTTTTTAAATTTACTTTCATTTGAAGATAGATAATATGTTTTAAAGACATGAGAAGCTGTAAAGTAAGCTTGAATATGTGCTTAGCAAAACTAGTGTGAAGAAGAACAAGTAAAAATGTAGATATATGAATAAAGCAAAGAATAATTTTAAAAGAAATTATGAAATATCAAATAACTCTACCAGACACTTGTAATTACAAAAGTAGTAGCAATACTGCTTTAATCATTCAGCATTAGTTAATAGTTCTATACAGCAATTGATCATCATTTTCCTATTCCTTATATTAAATATAGATTTTAATTATATATAGTAGATTAGCAAAGAAAATTTTCTGATTTGTTGTACATTGACCCTGAATCCTAAGACCTTCTGTAATTTCCTTAGGATTTTTAAGACATCTTTGAACTTCTAACTGTACAGAGTATTACATAGAGAGAAAGATAGCATAACTTTTTATTTCTCAATTTTATGGTTTCTTTCTCTTGGCTTCAGTGAAAGGTTGATTAGAGTTGATAAGTGTGGAGATTTTTGCCTGGTAAACATTCTTGCATTCCTTGAATAAAGCCAATCTACTTAAAATGAATCCATGGCACATTAAAAATTCCTGGAATCTGTCTGCTCAATGTTTATTTACAATAATAAAGTTCATAATAATTTCTGGTATTTAATTTTCTTTACTTCTAATATCACTTTGCTTTGATACTAGTTTTATAATGACTTCATAAAAACAGTTTTTGGGAAGAGACTGAACAATTTAATTCTGTTAATACAAAACACCCTTTGAGACTTGAAACATTTCTTACTTTATTAATTTACAAAATTTCCGTATTTTGAGGGATTTTTAGTTTCATACAAGTTTTCAAATATGTTGAAGGAAATGTACTCATAATGTTCTTATTGTCTTTAAGATGTGGTGTACTCAATTTTTCATTCATAATATTGCATAATTTTTCTTTGTTTTCCTTTGTTCCTCACTAGGGCTTCTCTTCTTACTTCCTAACTGCATTGTTTCTTTCTGTTGGACAGAATAAACTTCGTTATGCTCTGTTTTTTTTCTTTTCTGACATGTTTTCAAAAAGTACAAGTCCCTTTCTAATCACAGCATTAGTCATATCCCATACATTTTGATTATTTTTGAGCTGAAAAAATTCCATTTTGAGTTATGCTTTGATGAATGCATTACCATCGTATTGTATATCTTGAGAATTTTGAATTACCTTTCTTATTGTTTTCTTGATTAATTTTAATGTCTCTTTTTAGTTCTTCTAATGTATTAACATTTTAGGATATGATAATAGGTTCTTATTAAATTAGAACTTATGCATCTTCCTGGTGGGTTGATTCCTAAATCATTAAAAAACAATTCTTCTTTATCACTAATAATAACTATTGCTTTAAAGTCAATACTTGTTTATTGCAGATTTTTTTCTGAGGCTCACTATGTACTCTCTTGGATACTTATACTCTGGAGTGTCTTTTAAAGGAATACAACCGAGTTTGTCCTTATATGCAATTGGAAAATATCTGTCATTTCACTGAAGCTTTAGTTCATTTATATGTGTTTAAATTTAAATGTAAAATTTGAGTACTTCTTATTGCCTGTACCATTTGCTCTGTACATATTACTTTTTATTCTTTTTCTGTTGTAATTTGGGATTGATGAGCATTTCTGTTATTTTTCCATCTTTATCTTGTTATTCCTACATTCTGAAACAGCTATTTTGAGAATACCTTGAAGATCACAATATGCATCTCTATTTAAACTCACGAATGCTATCCTGTTGTATCACATGTGGTATAGTAACCCTATTCTTGATAATGCGAGAACATTAGACCCTTGCTGAACAAACTGTGGTCCACAGACAGTGATGGTGTCACTGACTGTGTCACAGCCTGTGGCTTTACAGGAACTCTATGTACTCTTGTGTGTATTAACTTCGAGGAGTATTGGCTTTGAAAATGTTAACTTCAAATACCCTCTGACTTTTAAAAAAATTTTGCTGTGTAATTTAATGCAAAATATTCTAAAACTCTACAAGTTTATTCCGATGCTTTTGTTTTATTTTGTTTCATTTTTGAGACAGGGCCTGGCTATGTAGTTCAGGCTAGCCTTGAACTTACTGTGTAGCCCAGGTTGGTCTTGAACTTGTGCCAATTCTCTTGCCTCACCCTCCTGATTCTATCAATATGCGTGGCTCCTTGTGATGGCTTTCTTGACCAAAAAATTTCACCACCTATTTATTCATATGTTAAATTTCATTGCACGTTCAGGTTTTGTCCTGCTTGCCTGCCTGCCTGCTTATCCTCCTCCCTCCCTTCCTTCCTTCTGTCTTCCCTTTCTTCCTTCTTCCCTTCCTTCCTTCTGTCTTTCCTTCCTTCATCCCTTCCTTCCTTCCTCCCTCCCTTCATTTCTTTCTTCCTTCCTTCATCCCTTCCTTCCTTCCTCCCTCCCTTCCTCCCTTCATTCCTTTCTTCCTTCCTTTCTTCTTTCATTTTCATAGTTATAACTGGACTAGTTTCTATTAGAAAAATTCTTTCAATATTCCCAATATTCTGAATATATTAGTGTTTAATGCTCTCATTTTTTATTTTTTTAAAAAATGTTATTTATGTCACCTTTATTTAGAAATAGTTATTTACTATAAAATTCTGGTTAATACTGTCCATAGAACAATACTTATACCAGGGAAGTCTTTCTCTATATTTGGTGAGTTAATAGTTTATTAAAAATATGATTCCCTAATTGAATTGTATTTGATATACAACTCAGGTGATAGAGTATGAAAGTGATTTTGTTAAAGAGTGAATTTTGCTAGATGTACAAGAGTCAATTCTACTCTTCTGCTTCTTTCTGAATATGGAAATCATCTTCATAAAGCTTCATGACACTATTGGTTATAAGAGTCTCAAGGTTTTCATAGAAGTCACCAAGTTAAGCAGTTGACTGAATGTATTTATGTCAAAGTTTTATTTATTAAAGCAAATATATATGTAAAAGTATCCTTCTATTTATTAAGGTTTTATTTAAGGCTGACATAATGCAATACAATGTGTTTAATTTTGTGACGGGCTTACATTTATTTATACTTGGTCAGCAGAAGAGGACTAAGGTATACATAGGGAGTTACAGTTTATCTTTTTTTTTTTTTTTTTTTTTTTTTTTTTTTTTTGCGGCACCGGGCATTGAACTCACAACCTCGTGCTTGCCAGAGCAGGTGCTTAAGGCACTGAGCCAAACTCCCAGCCCTGGTTTTTTGAGGCAGGGTCGCACTATGTAGCCCAGGCCGGGCTTGCACTTGCGTTGTAGCCCAAGCCGGCCTTGAACTCACAACGCTCCGCCTACCTCAGCCTCCCGAGTGCTGGGATTAAAGGCGTGCGCCACCACGCCCGGCTTATCTTGATATATGCATTCGTGAGCTGAGAAAATAAGAACTGCACCCTTTAGGAAAAAAAAACTGTTAAACACAAAATGTGCCAAAGGCTTAAACATTAAATTATTGTCGTGAATCTGAGTGCAAATTAAAGAGAACATCTAGAATTGGCAATATCTACGATTTTGTTTCAAGCGTGCTATTCGGATTATTTTAGTACATTTTACTTTCACAATGACAGCTGTCAGTGTTCAATCAACAAACAAACAAACAAAACAAAAATGGCCTTAACATCTGTTCTTTTTCAGTTGTAAATGTTTTAATAGGCTTTGTTGTATATCATTTATAATGAAAGGAATGGGAAACTAGCAAAAGAATATTTCTTGAAGAAACAATTTATTTATTTTTTTTGCAGCACCAGGGATCAAACTCACAGCCTCACGCCTGCCAGGCAGGTGCTTAAGCCACTGAGCCAAATTCCCAGCCCTAGTTTTTTGAGGCAGGGTCGCACTATGTAGCTCAGGCCAGCCTTGCGCTCACGTTGTAGCCCAAGCTGGCCTCGAACTCACAATGCTCCACCTACCTCAGAGTCCGGAGTGCTGGGATTAAAAGGCATATGCCACCATGCCTGGCTGAAAAAATAATTTTTACTAGGATTTTAGTCTGTAAGTAACCAAGTGCCCATGAATAGGCATATGTTATTCTTTATTTATTATTAAAATAAATTTTATTGTGTGTATTTAAGTTATGTAGTATATTATGGGATGGATAAAGATAAGAAGGTTCAACCTGTGAAAGTAACATTCATTATCACACATAGCTAACTTTTTTTATTTGTTTTGTGACAGTGGCAGCTAAAATATATTCATTTTTCATAAATCCTAATACACTTTATTACCTATAGTCTTCCTGTTGCACATCGAGTCTCTGGCACAGAGTTGGTACAAAAAGTAGTTGTCCCACATCTTCAGCCCACATTTGACACTTAGTTTTCTCTAACCAACCATGTCCCACTTCCTACTCTCTCATAGACCCCGCACCTCATCCTTAATAACCACTGTTTTGTTTTTTACCTCTATATAGTTCATTTTTTGTTATTTTCTTAGGTTCCGCATGTAAGCTGGATAATACAAAATTTTTCATTCTGTGTCTGACACTTCACTTAATATAACTCTTGGCTCATCCATGTTGGGTCAAAGGGCTAGATCTCCTTTTCAGAACTGAACAATATTTCAAGTATATAAATCATAGATCCTTTGTCTACTTTTCTGTTAATGCATGTCTAAATTTGTTTTTATATCTAGACTTTGTGCATAACACCACAAGGAACATGGAACTGCCAATGTCTCTATGATGTTCTGATAGCATTTCCTTTGAATATATTCCCAGAAGAGCTATTGCTGAATCACAAAGTCATTGTGGTTTTAGTTTCTTTAGCAAACTCATACTACTTTCTTTCCCATTAACAGTGGGAAAGAATTTGCTGTTTTTTACGCACTTTCCAGTGTTTATCAGCATTGGCTTTTTGATAGTAGCCATTCTTAGGAAAACAAACTGGTTTCTTAGTGTTTTATTTGCAATTTTCTGATGATTAATAGTGGTGAGCACCACTTCATACACACTACCTTTTGACCACTTTAGAGTCAAAAAAATTCATTCAACTCTGTTGCATACCATTTTTATTTGTTTTTCTACCATTGAGTTGTATGAATTCTTTGAAAATTTTAGATAACAACTCCTTATAGGATACATAGTTTGCAAATGTAAATTTTGGATATTAACTCCTCATATGATACATAGTATGTAAACATTTTTCCTACTCCCTGGGCCGTTGTTTCATTCTGTTGATTGTTTTTGCTGTTAGTTTTGCCTTGTTGTTAGTTAGTTTTGCCTTGTTGCCTTTCCCTGCATGTTGTCTTATGTTTTACACTTTCTAATGCAAGTTTTTCAGTTTCCTCTCATATATTTAGGTCTTTTACCCATGTTTGTGTTGAGTTTTGTGTATACTATAAGGTAGTGGTCCAATTTCATTCTTGTGCATGTCTGGTTTTCCTAGGACTATTGTAAAATATTCTGGATGCCATGGTCAAAAGTTAGCCCCAGTCAGCCTGCTGAGTTTACGTTTACACTCTCGATTCCGTCCTGTGATCTTTGTGTCAGTGTTTATGCCATTCCTGTAGTGTTCATATAACTTTGTAATATAATTATAAAAGGCTTTACATACAGAAGTTAAAATTTTAAAAAAAAAAGCAGCAAAGAAAAGGATCATTAAATGCAATATTTCATTTTCTCTTACTATGGTTCTTTGATATATTTTCAATTGTTATTCTCTAATCAACATTAAAAGATATCTATCAGTTTTCTGCAACTCATCAAGGATTGATACCTTGTTTTTATGAACACTGACATTTATATTTAGTGATACCAGTGACCATTTTTGTACCAAGTCTGTGCCAGGAACTTTATATTCATTTCTCTAAAAATTTTTTAAAAATTCAAAGAATATTTTATCTCTAACTAAAGAAAGAAACAGCTTTAGAGAAGTTGGGATGTATCTCTAACCATTCTACTAAGCTGTTTGAGTGTATGCAGTTTGCCTCCAGAACACTGAAATTTGGAGCACATTAATTTTTTTCCATTGCAGTTTTGAGCATGGAATATGTCAATTTGAGTTAATTAAAGCTGTCATATTAATGCTACTATAGAAAGTCAGATATGAAATTGAATTCAATCAAATCCTTTACCTTGGAACTGAATGTTTGGCAGCAATTACAGGAAATTCAGCTTATTCTTACAGATTTTTTTCAATTCTTTTGGAACGAATATAAAAGTCTTCCTTTTGCATTCAATGCAGAATTTAAACAATAAACAACTTGCTTTATTTTAGGAAAAATGTCAAAGAAATGCTGATGAAAGCAAAAATACAGTGGATTCTATCATTTCTTTCAATCTGGCAATTTTTTAATAGGAAAAATAAGAAAGATTTATAGAACCATTGGATTGCAACTTATCTAAGAAAGATTTATGTTTTATATTTATTTATAGATGAATGCTTTTATTAAAGTTTTTGCTCTTTTGTTTTGATTAATTTGTTTCTTATCTGGTTTGCTTTAGAAAACGGAGAGATTATCTGACTTCATTATGGGCCACTATATGAGAAGAGCATAGACATGTCACTTATCTAGGTTGATAAGTATCTATGTTGTAATCAACTGAACTGCAGATTATAATTTGAAATTGTACATAATGATATGAAAAATGAATAGATAAAAATGATCCATTGTTGATAGGAATATAATCAATATTTGATGATATGCTACTTTTGAATTGTGTTACAGCCTCTAGCTTGTTTGCCAAAGGCCTGTGTACAGTTACAAAAGAACAGCAGTAGTGAAATAAAGTTACAGACAAGTTACAGACAATCTACAAGGTAGGTTTTTGGTCTTCAAACACTGAACTGTTAGCTTTACAATTATCAAAACTTGAAATTTGGTGATTTAAAGTAAATCCATTACTGAAAGAATATTTATATGGTTTCTTTTTGTTTAACAGAGGAAGTCAAGTAGGGTGGCATGTATTTGTAACTCTAGCACTCGGTGTTGCCGAGGCAGGAGTATCATAAGTTGGAGTACAGCCTAACCAATTTAGAAAGATCCTACCTCATAATAAAAATAAATAAATAAATAGACTAGGGATCAGTTCCCAGTACCCACAACCCAAAAAGAGATAAACATGTGTACAAGATCTACTATCACAATGCCTGCTAGTATTAATAATGAACTTAATATTCATTGACAACTTATAATTATTTTACATATATCTAATTAAATCCCTTAATTACTAATATTCTTCTCAATTACTAAATGATGATAGTGAGTCATGTGAAGTTGAGAAATCTGCATGAAATACACTGCTAGAAATGAGTGAATCTGGGGTCTCTGTATAGTCAGTTAGATTTCAGAGTCCCTATTTTTAAGCTCAGTGACACTGACAACTTTTGATGCCCTATCCTTGCAGCAGGTTTTCTTTATAGTTGTTGGAGCTCCATGATGTGGTATGGTAAGATTACTCTTGAGCAAGATTTTTTAAGTAAAAAGAAATTGTCAATACTTAACAGAGCAAATGGGAGTCATAAAATTAAACTACGTTTTATAACACTGAAAAATTTATGCCCAAATAAACCATGCTCCCAGTATACTATAAGTACTTGGCCTAATACCAGCCTAGTACTGAGTAAGCCTGCATTTGCTATCCTTTGATGTATAAAGTATATGACACATTTAGTGACTTGAAAGAATATTACTTATATTATTTGAGGGCCAAAGTAGTCCAGTCACAGTTTAATTGGGTTTTCTGGTCTGGGTATCACCAAACTGTGATCAAATCATAAGGTTAAATGTTTTCTCACCTGGAGGCTTGGCTGGGAAAAAAAAAAAAAAAACAAAGAAAAAAATCTTTCTTCTAAACTCTTGTAGCTGAGTTTCAACTGCTGGCCAAATTAAGCTTCATTTATTCTTTTTTCAGTCCTTTTCTTTGTGCTTTTATAACTTACGGCCATTATGTTTTCCTTCTTGGAGACTGCCTTCAGATCCTAGAAGTTGTTTGCTATTCCTACAGGTAATCTCCTTGTCCTTAGACTACGAGCTTCTCCAATATATTCAGAAGCCTCATCAAAGCCACCAGAAGTGTCTCTCCCTTCAGTTTGTCAAGACTTATGTAGTAGTATATAATGAAACATAATTATGAGAGTGATGGCCCAGAACTTTTGCAACATAATGTAACTCTTCAAATCTAATCATGGGAATAAAATCTTAGGTGTATATAATATTGCCTAATTATGGGAATGTCATCTCATAACTCAGCTTTATTCTATTGAATAGAAACCACTCTTCATATCCATAGACAGTGAGAAATTTGTAATATTTCACTTGTGATAATTTTGCATGTGCAAACAAGCAAATCCAGCTTCTAAAACTTTACTGTAGCTTCATTCTAATTTCCTCAGTATCCAGTGATGATAAGAACAGTTATCTTGCCAATTTAAGGAGACTTGACTCCTTTACAGCTACTTTTTTAGTTCAGGAATAATTCTTCCTTCTTTTCTTTCTTTCAAGGGAATTATAGTTGTCAAACATAAATTCACTCATTAAAGCAGAATTTAGTAGTACAGGAAATAGATTTTCTCCCATCTGTTCTGCACATTTAGAAGAGAAGAGAGACTGCTCCGTTTCATTTAACAGAACCATAGTAGATTGTGGAATCCCTCACTCAGTCTCTAAGCCTGAATCGCACAACATTGTATTCTGAGTGTCAAACATGCCAAGCATTTTTGCCACATGCAACCTTATTTCTAGTTGTCTCTCTGTGTAGGAAGTTCTCCTGTGAGACTTTCTTCTATTTAACATGCAAACCTCAGCTCAAATGTCACTTTCTCCAAGAAAATTTTCTCTGAGCACCTCTTCTCTGAAGTCACTTTGTCTCTTCCTATCATTTTATTCAGTTTTCTTTTTCTTAAGGAATATTACTGATGTTTAATTAATTATTTTACCTTTCTCCCCCCAGCATTGTGGGAATGAAGAGCTCTGCATTGTGTCCCAACTTTCTCCCCTTTACTTACCAAGGCCTAGAATGTAATAAATGACTGGTTGCTAGTGAATCAATGACATAAGGAATATATGTATAATCCTTTGCTCTTATTTTTTGTGAAAATACTACGTGAAAAAATAAGCAACTTATAATTTATTCTGACTGATATTTTTAAAACTTTTTAATTCTTTACATTATATCAGTCATTTTTGGATAAAACCATATCTAAGTGTATTATACCAAATACATTATTAAATTTCACTCTGGATGACTTTATGAACCACAAAATCTATATTCAATCAACAGGCATTTATTAAAATCATATTATTCATAAACATCAAAAAGCCTTTTAATAAAAGTCTGATTGAAAATTTTAAAATGAAGTTTGCACAGATATTACCTTGTTTCAACATAGTAGAACATTACTTTTAAGTACTACGGAAGTGATATTTGATTTAAATTAGGAAAGTTAACAGAATTAAGGCATTTGTGATTTTTAACAAAGAAATGCATTGAAAAGTGAACTATGAAGGCACTATAATAAAAAATTAGAAATTCCACATTAAAAAATACTGCCTTAACTAAAGAGCAAAAGGTATTCGAGAAATGGAGCAAAATAGACTACAGAGTTATGTATAATTGCAGGAAGCACCATGTAGTAGAAAACAAAATATAGAACAAAATTATTAGTCATGAAGGGCTTTTAAAATTGTAATAAAAGTATTCACAAAGATCTAATGCTCAGAGGAAATATTCCAATGCTGAAATATTCTAGAAAAGAAAAATATTAATGATAATGCTAACATGGAATACTATAGTCACGTTATTTATAAATTCCCTCCTTAAATTGTAGATAAGTGAGAAACAAAGATCTTAAGAAATTGGCAGTGGACAAAAATGTGAGTAAAAGAACAATAGAAAAATTCACCATATGCGAACCAGCAGGATCTGTTGACCTTATTTTCCACTTATTTTAAAGGATTTTTTGTTCATTTTCCATTTTTGAAAATATCTACTGTATATATATTCACTTGGTGTTGAAAATTTGCCTGAATTTCTATAAGCAATCCTTGTAAATCTAAGAGAACTCTAATGGAGTACCAGAGATCTGAGGTTACTTTCTCATGTTTAAATTTTTTAAATAACTTGGAAAAACAGTTCAAAAGATTTTTGTAAATCATAGTAAATAGAAAGGCACTGTAAAAACCAATGGAATTATAAATATCTTAAAAAGGCTTTAAACTGTCATCTCAATTTCTCAAATTTTGACATGCTCCAAGTATAACATATTTAAAATCTTTACCAAGATTTCTCAGTCTCCAGTTTGACTTTAACTGAATTGAAGATCTAAAACATCCTTTACTTAAGCTTTATCCCTACTGAAAAGTGAGAGAATTGAAAAATGATAGATGTGCAAAAAAGATAATATAAATGAAATTTGAGCAAAAAGAGTGACAGAATGCTATATGCCACATGAGAAATAGTTATATGCTTTTTTGCTCAGTTTTCTGGTTGAATTTTCACCAATTGTGTCTTCCCCAAAAAGAAAGATATCTTTCAAGAATCAGAAAGAGAGAAGTAAAAATAACATGCACATTTCCATCCAGGAATGATTTGAATGTATATGAGCTAATTTTATAACAAAAACAGGTCTCATGTGAAATAGATCATGAAATTATCAAAGGTGGTAAAGAATTTTTCCAAATAGTAGCCATGCTAAATTCACACACACAACACGCACACACACACTCTCTCTCTCTCTTTCTCTCTCTCTCTCTCTCTCTCTCTCTATATATATATATATATATATATAATATTTTACATAAATGTAAATACAAATGTGTATGTTATATATAAACATTGTATGCATGGTATATCATAAAGTATATATATATATATATATATATATGCATAGTAACATACCTACAGGTATACATATATGCGTATATATTTGATTTTCTTTACATAAGGTGGTTAATTGCACACATTTTTACTTAAGTTCATAAAGAAATGTATATAAAAATTGAGAGAAAAATTTTTGTTAGCAGTTTGTACTTGTTTAGGATGTGCCTGCATTTAATGCCTTAAAATCATTTTTAAATTAATCATCAAAGGTACATTAATAATGTCAAAACTTGTTCAGCTAGGTTTCAGTCAGTATCATTCACATTTTTAATTAGAAATGTCACATAATAATAATATTAGTTAGCTCCTTGAACCCTAAATAGTATCTTTTGATTATCTCCTAGATACAACTGTAAGATTATAAAAGAGAGTGAAATATTTACTAAGTTGTTTATGAACTTACCACGGTTAATTTTACATCATAAAGTGGTAAGACTATGGTACTCAGTCATTTGTTGAAACACTAGTCTAGAATTTGCTTTACATTAAGATATGTTATGTACACATACCAAATTGCTGTGATAAATGTAACCACTATGTACTTCAAACATGTCCTAACAAAATTAAAAATAAAAGAAATAGAATTTTGCTCTAAGGCATGTAGTAATTTGAATGATATTCATAATTGGTTGCCTTTAAGTTAAGCAGTTTATCTTCAATATTGTGAGTAAGCCTCTTCTAAGTAGATGAAGGGTAGAAAATAAAAGACAATACAAAGCAAGGAAATAGATCTTGCTCAAAGGGGAATGGCATTAAGAGGTGTAGGGGAAAAGAAGGGAAGGCAAAGGGATTGAAAAAGAAATTAAGATATGCTATGTACAGGTACTTATTCTCCACAAAGAATGGAATCATAATGTACAGCAAACATGCACTAATAAAAAGAATTTTTTTAAATTATAAAATTAAATTATAAATTTAATTTTATAAAAGCAAACAGTAAGACTTGCTGCAAAATCAAAACAAATCCTGCCTTGCCTTAAGACTATAACATAGAAAATCTGTCTATTTTCTGTGGATTTTAGACTCAAGACAGACATCCCCAGTCTTACTTGAATTTATAGCCAGCCACACAGACTTTGATCTTTCCAGTTCCCATAACTGTAGTATACCAATTTCTTAGAATTCCTCTGTCACTATCTCTGTCTCTCTGTAATGCACACTATCTATACTATACATAAGAGTTATATCTTTGTCTGGCATCCATTTACTTCTGTTTCTGTTTATTTTGAGAAGCTTGATTAACACAGTGCTCAACGCTTTCTAAGGAACTGTAGTGTATACTCATTTGCATAGGAAAAATATTGTCCCTACTCTGTATCAAAGGAACTATTTTTTAACTCACGTGGGTAGTGATGCAAACACTTGAAGCCTGGGGCTAAGATAAGGTAAAATAGTAAAATAAACTAAAATAGTGTGGTGTTGGACTACTCTCTTTTTTCTCTCAGAAAACAAAACCTTCAAAATTAACATGATACAAGACTTTTATTAAAAAATGCAAGACTCTACTATTAATAAATGCCGATGGAGGATCTAGGAATTAAATTGCAGAATATCATCATGGATTTGCTCTCTGCTTTTCTAAAGAAACATATCTATAGACATTGTATCATCACCAAGAAAATCTTTAGAAGCTTATCAAATATTGAAATTTTCACTTATTCATTCTAATGAACATCCTTAATGAATTAATAAGGTGATTAGCATATATTGTTCTCAATATTACCATATTTACTGATACTGTTAACACAAGAAAGAATTTTACAATATTTTGAACAATGACTAAGAAGTGTCAAATGATTCATGTCATAATTTTGGCTATTTTTAGTGGAATGATACACTAAAATAGTATTATACATGATTAAACACTTTTAAACTTAGTTACAAAAACTCTATCTGGAAAAAGTATAATAATGCCAACAATTAGATTTCTCAATTTGAAGCATGAAAAAAGGGCATGGAAATATTTAAAACAAATGTCAATATATGTGAGGGTGAGAGAAATCATCCCCGGTGAATTTTTCTAATAAGAAAATTTGTTAACACCTCAACATTTACAAAACATTGTATGATACATATATATATGCATATATATATTACAGTAAGATCAACTTACTGTATTTATTTTTTCATGAAAGTTGGCCCTGTACAAGAAATAATTGATGAGTGGCAATGGGCACAAACTGGGAAGTTCAACCCAGCTAGACAGTCGTGAACACTTCATTCATTAAGTGAAAGTCTTATGATACAGATATGTGAGCAAATGCAGTATCATTTCTTTAAAAAATACTACACAATATAATTATAGGAAAACATAAAGCACTAAAAAGATTGCTAAGAAGGTTGTATATTTTCCTCAAGACTCTGTTACCTGAATCTCACCCCCATGAAATGATTTTTTATATTCATTTCAGCAGAAAGCTGTAAAAATTATTACATTTGGTGTCAACAGGGAAACATGGTGGGGCACATGACTCACTTAATCAGTTCTTCATATTTTTTACAATGGTTCCTAACTTAGTACTCTCAGAAAATTCCTCAAGGAATTTGGACTAGTTACTGTACTAGAAGCCTTTGCTTTTAACCTTGACAGTCTTGAATAGTAATTGTCTTGTTAGAATATGTTTCTATCAGATTTAATAACAAGATCAACATATATCTGTTCAGAATATTTAATAGATAACATCTTATTTTTCAAAGATTGAAATGTTAAGTATGAGGACAGAACACTGAATTGTAATTTTCTGATAAACATTTCTTTCATTGTTCTACTGTCTTAATGTCCTCTTTATGGTCCTGTTTACAGTTAGCTTTCTGGTTTTCATGGCAGTCAATTTTCACAAGTTCTTTCACTTGTCAGAAGTCAGGTTGCAATGAGTCTTTCTACTCTATTCACTTTTGACAAATGCAAATACACTACAACTTTTTTTTTACACTAACTTGGGAAGATTTTTTAAATTGAGGTCATTTAATATGCTATCATTTAGCAAAAACATAAATTTTTATCTTTGTCTAGGAAAGTTATGTAGTGTAGGTAATTCAAGGAAGAGCGTTCTTATTCTATATCCCCCATCTGTAGTATCACTAAACCACATGAAGATCGCAAGGATTAAGCCCTCCTTCTCTCCCAATAATGTGTATAATATACAACCTCAGGGAAATGCATGCAGTCATTATGCCTGTTCTCTTCCCTGATCCTAATGGCTACCACAGGGCAATGTCCAATAACATGTTAAATGCAAAAAGTATGTACAGAAATACTGGAACAACCTTCTAGATTAAACACAGTGTCTTTTAATAAAGGAGGCATGTTATTTTGAGTGACAATTGACATGAGTAGGTGGAGACAAAATTTTCAAAGTTGGCCTGAGCGTTTTTGCAGGGATAATATTAGGTTTAAGATTCATAATCCAACTGAATGACGGTGTGGAAAAACAAGTGATTACTTTAGCAGAATGCTTTATTTAGGACTCCATCTCTTTGTGGGAAAAACACTGAAAACTATGTGTTATAGTTGAATACTTTGGGAGATAAATACACACTATTTGCAATTTAAAATATGAAACTGATAACTGGATTTACTATTTATTTGAAAATATAGTATGTTTTTGCAATATTATGCATTACTGACAAAATATTAATATTTCAGTGACTATTTAAATATTTTTAAAAATTAAAAACAGACCGTTTATAACTATATTCTCTGTGAGACAGTAAAAGATATGCAGAATACTGCATACAGTGTGTAGCTTTGATGTATGCATTTTGCAGTGTTCTGATAGTTTAAACATTAGAATTGTTGATTTACACATTTTCATAACTAAGTTGGATTTTATTGCATAGCAGTGAAAACAAGTACAAATTCTTTCTACAGATTTGTCAATAATATTCAATTATGGCTTACATCTGGATTGAGAAATAAAATGTAAGAAAACGAATGAATGTCTTCACACAATTTATTCTGAATAATTTTCCCTGCAGACAATACCTCGAATAATAGGGTTTTTAAAATTTGTACTCAGTGTCAATAGAGCTAACTTTCATATTAAAAATAGAGTGATTTATGACTTCCAAATCTCCAGAAAATAAAATAAACTATTAATTCTTTATCACAATCAAGAGGCTGCTTGTAGAGGTGCCTCCTGCTTAATATTTCCCTCAGAAGCAAAGGAGTCATATGGAAATTGGCTTATAAAGACTAAAATTCTTGCCTTGAAGCTATTGGCATTTTTTACATATAGTTTTGTTTTGTTTTTGTTTATGGCCTTGAAGAAAAGTGGGAAGGTGATTTGGGAGAAAGGCTAATGTTTACCTGTCAGTGTCCTCTAGTGCATCCTTGGTAGAGAAAAGGAAACTGAATCTTGGAGTAAAACTCTGTGTCAAAAGTGTTGGAAATTTAGTGGGATCTCTCAGGTCAAGGCAGAGTGTCCTGCTATGCTATATAGTCTCTGGAATAATCCTAAAATAATGAGTAGGTATGCCTTCTGTTCCTCACATGAAATGTTATAAACCCCACTCAGATGGGTAATATTCAAGTAAATCCTTTCTAGAATGCTTCCTGTAGACTGTGTCACAACAAACAACTGGGAACCTTGAGTGTATGAAAACAACTAACCATAAGACAAATGATAGCAGTAAACAGATAGAAAACAAATTATAGTAGGAACCGAATATCTCCAGAAGACTAACTCCAAAAAAGAAACTATCCAAGAAATTGTGAAAAAATATACTAACGTTTAAAAGACATTTTTTAGTTTATTTAAATCAATATATTTATAGAAAGTCTGTAGTACATACCTGTAATCCCAGAACTCAGGAAGCTGAGGCAAGAGGATCATCACAAGTCTGAGACTAGCCTGGGCTATCTGGTGAGCTCAAGACCAGCTTGAACTGGTTTTAGTCGGTTTATAAAAAGAGTTCAGGCTCTTCTATTAGTGAGAAAGTATCAATCTTCCTTGTGTCTAGTTTTTCTCTTACTGGGATATGCAACAATACAGACGGTTTTAGTACATTTAAATCTAAAATTACATGAAATTGATTTCTTAGGGGCAATAAAATGATTTTCAAAATTCATTAAAAATATTTTTTTGCCTAAAATTCACATTTGAATACTTTGTTAATTAAATTGCTGAGATACAATAAAAAATGATCTCAAAACCTGTGTCCTTACAACACTTCAAACCAGTATGTGTTGGTCTTTAGGTGACTACTTTGAGGTGAAGTTCAGGCAAATGAGGAAGGGATTACTCTGCAGAAGCCAAGGGAAGCCCAGTCAGATGGATGCCAGCAGGTGTGCAGTGGTACTTTTTGAATAATTAGCTCGGAAGCAATTCAGAAGAGAAGTACAAAGGAGGCTAGGGAATCCCAGGTCAAATGTCCCCGGGCCTATTTTGTGAACTTACAGATTATAGCAGCAGGCAAAAGAGTTTACAAGGAAATAATTTGGGGAGGAGGTTGGCTAAAAGGTGACAGACTCAATAGATTACATGATTATGTAATCTATAATCAGAAGAGCAGCTTATTTAAGGGTATGAACTCGGTAGTATAGTTTATGGTCATCAATAGTTCTGTGCCTTTGTTTCTTCATCTGTGTAATTAGGATAAAAAGATTATTATAAAATAAATGATTGTGTATAAATACCATATTTTCTTATCCATTGATCTGCTGATGGGGCATGTAGGCCAATTCTAAGGTTTAGTTATAATGAACTGTGCTGCTGTAAACATGAGAATGTAAGTGTCATCATAATACGACTTTAACTCTTTTGGGAAATACCTAGAAGAGGAGTTACTGGCTCACCTTAACGTTCAGTGAAAAGAACCAAACACATAAGCTTAAATTTCACATGCATTCTTTTACATGAGAAGCCCAAAATGTACTTAAGAAGCAAAATAAATGATAGATAATAGGAGAGGGAGGTAGGGAGGGAGACAGAGAGAGAGAGAGAGAGAGACAGAGACAGAGACAGAGACAGAGACAGAGACAGAGACAGAGAATGTCTTTTGTAAATGGGAAGGGAACCAAGAGCTGGAGGGAGGTGGAACAGAGGGGAAGAGAGGGGATAAAAAACTCCCTGTGAGGAGTGTGATCATTATGAACTGCAAACATGCACTAATAAAAAATAAAATTAAAACAGAGAGAGAGAAAGAATTTGGGAGTCAAAAATGAATTACTGTAAACAATACAACAAGAATAATGCACAGCATATGAGCAAACAGTAGGTAAGAGCTGAAAAAAAGATGAGCATATGACAATACAGAAAACAAAGAATTCAGTAAGTAAAACTAATTGTAAGAAGCATTAATTTCCTAAAATGTGGCTTAATTTAAAGGGAATAGCAAAAGTTTCCAGTTGACTTAGATCTTAAGTAAAATGTTCCTTTTATTTGATTTTATTGGTACATTGTAGATATATGTAGGGATGACATTCATTATAAGGAACACGAAATATCTTGCTTATTCTTTTTCCCATTCCACTACCCTCCTTTCAGCTGTTCATCCCCTCTATTTACAAAAGCTTTGTTTTCATTTTTTCTTCTATGCTTTTCTTCTTATGCCTTCTTCCCCCCATTGTCCTTGTTTTCCTCATTTAAACATTTTCTTCCCATTTCCCAATGTGTACTATATATTTTGGTCCTTATTTATACTTTTGGTTTCTCACATCAGAGAAACCATGTGATATTTACACGTGTGTTTTCAATTTATTTTGCTTAATATATGATTTCAAGGTACATTCTTTTACGTAGAAATGTCTCAAGTTTATCTTTCATTATGGTGGAGTACTATTCCATTGCATAAAGCAAAACAAAACAAAACAAAACACAACACAACACTAAACAAAACAAAACCACATCTTTATTCACTCATTGGTTGGGTTGTTTCCAAGATTTAGCTATTACAAAGTATGCGGCTATAAACATGGGTGTGCATATATCAGTGTGGTATAATACTTTTAATACTTTGGGGAAGATACCAAGAAAGGGAATAATTTGGCAGAAGGGACCTCCAGTTTTAGTTTTAGGTTTTTCACTATACAGGTTCTTCCTATGCAAGAACAAGGGATGTCATTCCATTTTCTGATATCTTCAATTTCCTTTCAGAGAA
>RJWM01011159.1:0-60778 GCA_004363535.1 Dasyprocta punctata | reverse complement strand
GCAAGCTGGCGCCGCGTGGCGCCGGCGCGTTGCGGTCCGGTTGGACCGGTTCTGGTTCTCCTCCGGGGCGGCGGAGTCCCCATCCCCGGAAGGCGGATCAGATCTCCCTTGATGCAAGCTGGCGCCGCGTGGCGCCGGCGCGTTGCGGTCCGGTTGGACCGGTTCTCGTTCTCCTCCGGGGCGGCGGAGTCCCCATCCCTGGAAGGCGGATCAGATCTCCCTTGATGCCATAAATATATTTTTGAAAAACCATTGAATATCGCTGGTCATTCCAGAGATGCAAATTAAAACAAGGTTGAGATTCCATCTTATTCCAGAAAGAATGGCTATTTTCAAGAAATTAACCAATAACAAATGTTGGTAGGACTGTGGAGAAAAAGAAACCCTTCTCCACTGTTGGTGGGAGTGTGGACTGGTGCAATCACTGTGGAAATCATTGTGGAGATTCCTCAAAAAACCAAAACCTTTTTGACCCAGGTATTTTCTTTCTTGGTATCTTCCCAAAAGAATGAAAAGCACCATACTACTATGATATATGTGCACTCATGTTTATAGCATCATACTTTGTAATAGCTAAATTTTTAAAACAACCCAAATTCCTATCAACAGATGAGTGGATAAAAAAGATATAACTCTTCAAAAAGTATACAATGGAGTATTACTCATCCGTAAAGAAGGATAAGCTTGAAATATTTATTGCTAAATGGGTAGACCATGAGACCACACTCTTGAGTGAAATAAATTGGACAACCGTTTTATGTCATATTATCTCTCTGGTGTGAGAAACTAAAGGTGTAACTAAGAACCAAAATATATAATAGATATTGTGAAATAGGAAGAAATTGTTCAAAAGGAAAAGGGCACCAGGGAGGGATGAGGAGGAAAGGTAAAAGAAAAAAGTGAGAAAAGAAGAATAAGATGGAAGCAAAGTTTTATAAATAAGGAGGGGAAGATGGGTTAAAAGGAGGGGAGGGGAATGGAAAAAAAAAGGAATCAAGATATATCATGTACAGGAACAAATTCCCTATGATGAACATGATCATTATGTTTATCTAAATTGCACCAATAAATTTCATAAGAAAACACATATAAATTCAATCACACTCCCCTCAAAATTATGTACAAATATAACACACACATATATAATAAAAGTTATATATACACCTCTTTATTGTAGCAGTGATACATCAAGCATTCTTCTAAGCTGTTTCCAGGTCCTAATTTAATTCTTACAACTTTATGCAGTGAGCACTATTACTAGTCCATTTTACCTATACAGAAACCGAGTAACAGACAGGAAAATGACTTGCTCAAAGTCCCACTGTTACTACACGGTGTAGCTACATACACGAGCCAGGGTAGCCTGCCTGTGATTGCACGTATCCTCTGAAAACAAGTCAGTGGCTTTTCTTCATTCTTAAAAAAAGTTGCAATGCTAGCCATGTCCCCTGAGGTGCCCCATCTGTCCCCATCAGTCAGTTCTCAGCCTCTTCAAGGGCCCATGCACTATGTCACCAGTTTCAGTGACTTAGTTTCAGTTTCGAGAATGTGCCATTCTGTGTGGCAAGGCCGGAGGAGACGTTTCTGGTATCTCCGCCAGGCCCAGTGTGGCTCTCAGTACCGGTTGTCCCTTTGGCACTTCCCTATGTCCTGCTTATCTTCTTGCTCATGAGTCTAAGCTCTGGGAGGACTGTGGCCCCGCCTTCACATGTTCCTGGCCCGTGGAAATTTCCAACCCTTCATACAAATCTCCAATTAAAAACAACCTATTTGTTTTTCCACAGGAATTTATTGAATGCTTTCGATAGGCAAGGTGATATCTACGTGGCAAATGTTTAATGAAAGAAGATGGGCAGCTTCCACTAGTAAGTTACGTGTTTTGCTCTTTAAGGGCTAGAATTGTTTTTTGTCTTGTTTTGTTTTGTTTTGTCTTGTTTTTCACGATATTAGGTTTATCACTGAAACCTCTGTCACATAAAAAATATTAATCTGAGAAATACGCATGTATTTATTAATAGATGATTACATAACACAGGAATGCTCATAAGAAAATGAAGACTTGAACAAATGTAAACTTGTATATTTTTAATACTTAGATTGATGAAGAAGTGAATAGTCACAGAAAAATGGATTGGATAAAAAAGTAATGATCTGATGCTAATAAACCAGGGCACTGAGGAACGTCTGTGTGTTTAGATTCTTCTCTGCACCCCTGTGTCTTCAGAAATAAGGATACTCTTTCCCACAGGTTTGGGCAGACACCTCTCACTGAGGGTCTTATGACATGTTTCAAGGGTGGCGGGTGAAGGAACGTGAGTGACCTTTCTATTTCTGTGACTTCCTCAAAGACCAAGGTACCATATTTTGGACTATTGCTTGAGCTCTAGGTGAGAAGGAATGCGGGGGAGGGAGGGAGGAGAGGAAGAGAGAGAAGGAGAAGGAAGAGGAAGGAAAGAAAATGCCATGAAAACTGCAAAAAACAATTATCAATGCTCAGATTACTCAGTGATGGTTCATTGTTTAGTGTATAAATAGTGTGTATTTGTTTTCTATCTAATTCAGATTAAGTGAAAATTTGATTTTTTCTCCCTAAATTCAAGATTATCTTTCTTTTTTCTGGTCAAACTAATACTTAGATGATCAAACTCATGATGAGTTGATAAGTGTGACTGAATAAAGTTTTCCTTTTTCCCTGGAAGTGTCTAAACTATTCTGTTCTATTGTTGATTCCTTTTTTTCATCCTCTACTTCTAATTAGAGAACATGTTTATCACTTCTGTTGTACAATCTCTAGGCCTACTGCAGTATTTCTTAGTCATATGGTGAACTAAATCTTAGGAAGATTTTTCATTATTTCTATGAAAGTAAAGAAAAGTAATTGGCCTAAGATTATAGAGCTGTCATTTGACAGAGCCAGTATCTGTATTAAGTTTCTAAATGAGAGCAAAACTGCCATCAATTTTGTTACACATGGTTTCTCAACTTCTGGAAGATACTCAGGAATCGATTTAGTCATTAATGATTTCAAACTTCTCCAAATTTTGTAACACTTACTGTTTATAGGGTTCATAACTACCCATATACTATATCATAACATTTCCAGCTATGTTATATGAATTCCTTATGAACCAAATCAAATGGAAGGTTCCTGGAAAGCAGAGATATTATCTTGTAATCTTATGTTTATTCATGGTCTTACAGAATGAAATGTACACAGAATATGCCCTCAAATACTGAATCAAAATAAAATCATAGATTTCCTGGAAGGGCCATTCAGCCATATTTGGAGATTATCTCTCTGGTCATGTAAAGTGTTATAGAATATTTCAGTTTTACCACTACGCACATGGTGAGTTGAAGGATTAAATGAACTGTGTAGAATCCCCCAGATAGGCAACCAGAAACCAGTAAAATTATGTCAAAACTGATGAGGGTTTAAAAAACATATTTCAAACAAAGGGATAAAAAATGTTTGGTTGAATTAATGTTTTCCACTACATAATCCTTTTCTTGGTATATTTTAAATGTAGACAATTGCTATATCAATTTATTCATAGAAAATAAGTTCCTCCATTGAAGTCTACAGTGTTTTCCACATTTGTGAATTAACAAGCCTGATGAGATGTACCTGTTTTCAGATGTAGACAACATGTGAAGAATGAATCACAAAATGCACTATAAATATGTGGAAGTGTCCTAAAGAAAATGCTAACGGACAATGGGAAGGGCCAGAGCCAGGTACCTGAGCACAGAGGAAAGGGGATTAGTAATTCACACGAAAGTGAATCAACCTTCAGCATGGGGTTTCCAGGTCATAAAAAAAGAAAGAGAAGACAGAAAATAGTGAGAATAATAAGAAAAAAGAAAAATGAAACGTAAAAAGACCACAATTATATATATATACATATATATATATATATATATATATATATATATATATATATATATATATATAAAAGAAAAAGAAAGGGAACCAAGAAGACTAGAGTTCACCACAACAAACAAGAGATGGATAGGAAGTGGCATCAATTTTTAAAGTTCACAAAAGAAAACACACCTATTTTTAATCAGATCCTCTCCATTTTCCCTCATAGTAATGTTCCGTTTGGCTGGGCAGCTTGCTAACTGATTGCATATGCTACCCACTCTGAGACTTTCCTTAAATTATGCCTGATTTGAATATTTTTTGGAAACTTTAGTAAATGAAAACATTGTTTTTTTCTCTTATTTTTGGTAATTTCTCCTATGGCCTTAACATTTGAGCATTCAAAAAAACTTTTTAATTGCAATAAGCAACTTATATGATATACAAATATATTATAGCTATTATGCTTTTTCAGTAAAGATTGCTGAATGCTTATTATGCTTCAAGTTTTGTTTTTAGGGGCTATGTGTCTGCCTGATTTTTATCAAGTGCCTATTAATACCTTTACTAAGCTATCAAGTAGCATTCACTTTTAAAAAATTAAACTAGTTTATAATAGGTTTAGATCTGCAGAAATTTTGAGAAGAGGTAACGCTTGTGAATGAGATTATCATTTTAATACAGATCCTTGAGAGTTCCTGCTCACCTCTTAGGTTGCCATGTTCCACCTAGGAATCAGTATCTGCTCATTCCTGTTGATAATTTCTAGATTTTATTGGACTTCATTGCTTTTTCCAAAATGTTCATATTTCTGTTTCAGTGTCTCCTGAAGGATACCACACTACACTTAATCATGATGTAACTTTCCTCTCAACTCTGATAGTTTCTCAGATTTTTCTTGTTTTTGGTACATTTGACATTGTTGAGAAGTACTGTGGAGGTGTTTGGGAGAATGTCCTTCAGCTTAGATTTGTCTGATGTTTCATCTTAATTAAATTAGAGTTTTAAAGTTTTGAGAACAGTAGCATGGAAGCCAAGTTCTTTTCTCATAACACTGTATCAGAGGGCATTAGGGACTGAATGTTTGTGTCTGGAATCCAAAGTCCTATCATGAAATCTTAACCCCTAATATAATGATATTAAAAGATTCCTTTAGGGGGGAATTAGACTGTGAGTATAGAGCCCTCATGAATAGGGTTTCTGTCCTTTTAAAACAGACTCCAGAGAGTTCTCTAGTCCTTTTTCACTACGTGCAGTCTATAATTTGGAAGAGCACCGTCATCAGAACCTGGCCATGCTGGTACCATGATCTTGAACATTCGGCCTTCAGAAGTACGGGAAGTTGTTTATTGTTTACTACCCAGTCTATAGTAATTTGCAGCCCACTTAGACAGTAGATATGTGATATCAGACTGCTCCATCACTGATTATGTTAATCTTGATCAGTTAATAAGGTAGTACTTGCAGGGATCTCCATTGTGAAGTTAATATTTTCTCTTAACACTCCATTCACTAACTTATTCACTAAATCCAGCCCATTCTCAAGAGAGTGGTGATAAAACTCAAACTAGAAGAGAGAGTAGCTAATTTGGAATCCTTCTTTAAGGAAAGTATGTCTCTTCTTTTTTATCTTTAAAATAAATTATCTATAACATAACATGTATATTTATACTTTGGGCTGGACAGGAAATAACATTATTTACTTTCCCCCTCTAATTGTTATTGCTCTGGCCACTGTGGGGGAGCTCTTCAAAGTTGCCTCTTGTTTTTTGTTTTTGTTTTTCTTTTTTCTTTTTCTTTTTCTTTCTTTTTTTTTTTTTTTTTGTACCAGAGATCGAACTCACGACCTTGCACTTGCCAGGCACGCTGCTTGTGCTGCTGAGCTAACCCCTGGCACGCTTCTGTTTTTGACATGTCCCTATTTATTTTTTGAGAAATTCCTTCGTTTCTGGTACCATATGATGTTCTAGACTCACCTCATATATTTTCTGCTGAAACCCTAGCATCAATCAGTTTTCAAAAAACCCTCTGATTCTTATTTTGAAGAATGGTATTACAAACCAAAATAAGTAATCCTCACTATAGCACAGCAAAGACACTGGTTTGACCATTAGGAGATATTTTTCAAGGGTTCACTTGCCCTTGAATAAAGAACAAGGAATAAAGAATAGCCTTTTCTATCACTAAATGATCTTAAGATAACCAGAGGACTAGTTTCTTGTGAACAGTAAGCAGAGGCTCAGTGACTGTCTGGACAGGCATTTGATGAAAGTATTCATTATTTGAATAATTCAGAAAGATTAGTGAAAAAGTGAGAGACAACTGCCTTCTTGTTTTGCCCTTTCTCCCCCTTCTCTTCTTTCACCCATCCCTCCCTTCTGCCCTTTTTTCCATCATCCCTTCCTATTTTTTCTTTTATGTATTTCTTTTCTCTTTCTCTTTTCTTTTTCTGTTCTCTGTCTCATTTTTATTTGTACCTGGAGTTAAGAACAGAGTTGGAACTAGCCAGGCATGGTGGCGCACACCTTTAATCCCAGCACTCGGGAGGCTGAGGTAGGTGGAGCGATGTGAGTTCAAGGCCACCTTGGGCCTTGATGTGAGCTAGGCTGGCCTGAACTACATAGTGCGACCCTGCCTCAAAAACACTAGGGCTGGGAGTTGGACTCAGTAGCTTAAGGGCCTCCCTGACAGGTGCGAGGTTATGAGTTTGATCCCCTTTGTATTGGAAAACAAAACAAAAAAGGGTAAATTTTCAAAGGTCACTGGTGAGTATCACTCTTCCCGTTCTCTCTCTCATGCATGTGCACATACAGGAATGGCAGCAGACTAAAGTCAGGGACAGGTGCTTTTTCAACAATATTTAATCCATTACTGCAGAATTGTATTATTTTAAATACAATACAAATGGATTTTGTGACTAGAAAAATACAGTAACATGAAAAATAAAAATGCAAAATCTAATACTTGATATTTTATTATTAGATTCAACAAATATGAGTCATTGTGTGAACTTTCTATAAAAGCTTCTAAACCCTTAACATTAGTTTCAGTATTTACCTTTTTTCTGTACAAAAGTCAGTGCACACTTTGATACCGGTCTACAGACAATCTTTGTATAGCATTGCAGTCAGCAGTGGTTTTCTCCTGTGCTTTCAGTTTACAATCACACTCACATCCCTCCCAGGACCAATTAAATCAGAAAGTTTAAAAGTGGGACCTAAACCTGATTAATATTATTGTAGTATTTTTGTTTGCTGCTATAAAATCTCCTGGAGGTCTTAGTTTGCCACCTTATAATGAGATGCTACCTTGCACTTGAAAAGTACCCCTTCAATAGGGTGTTATGATTTAGATCTAAGTTATTCCCAAAAGTCTCATGTGTTCAGAGGTGAGAGTTTCTGATTGGTGGGTGGATCATGGTGATGTTGTACTCATTAGTGGATTGCTCTATTCATTGAATTTCCCTGCTGTTAGGAGGCCTCAGTCTGGCAACACTGGGGCATGTGACGTGAAAGGGTATATTCTTGTCCTTGAAGTCTCCCTTCTCTCTCTACTTCCTGGCTGCCAAGAGGTAGGCAATTTTCCTCCATTGTGCCCTTCCATCATGATGGAACCTGTCAACCATGGACTAAATTCATTGAATAGTGAACTAAATCAAACTTCTCCTCTTTTTAAATTGTGGATGTCATGTGTGGTATCCAGCAATGGAGACACCTGACTTGCCCGCGGAGTCTCCAGTGTTTGGAATGTGCTTTTTGTCAAGCATGGCCTTCTTATTCATGCTCTCACTTACTTCCTCATGAAACCCATGGCCATTTATTCTAAAGGAAATTAACATGTATCAGAAAGTAGTTATTAGATATTATGATTTAGATCTAAAAATGTCCCTCCAAAGTCTCATGTGTTCAGAGGTGGGATTCTCTGAGGGTAACTGGATCATGTGAGTGCTAACTTTGTCAATGGCTCAATTCATTAATGAATTCATAACTAAATGAGCTATTAGGATGGATCATGGAACCTAGATGAAGTATTTGATAGAGGGTGTGACCTGGAAGTGCATATTTGTTTTCTTTTGAGACAGGGTCTTGTTATAAAGTTCAGAATGGCCTTGAACTCACTATGTAGCCCAGAATAATCCCAAATTTGAAATAATCTTCCTGCATCAGTTTCCTGAGTGCTGGGATTATGGGTGTGCCCCACCACACCAGGTTGGAATGGTGTGTCCTTGTTCTCAGCCCCTCACCACTTTCAGGAAGCTGTGACTTCTTGGTTGTCATGAGGTGAACGTTTTTCCTCTGCTGTACCCTCCCACCATGGTGTTTCTGCCTGGGATTGAGCTGGCCATGCCCTGAAACCTCTGAAACTATGAGTCAAAATATTTCTTTTTCCTTTAAATTGTTGTGTTGGATATTTTGTCCCAACAGTGGAAATCTGACCAGTACATTAAGATATTATATCATATGCAGTGACAACTAGAGATGTGGGACATAATAGTAATACCCTTTTTAAGTATTATTCCTTATTGTAACTGTGTCAGACACACTTTCAGAAAAAGAGTAAACACTATTGAATCTCACTGATGTAAAGTCAAACAGGAATAAAGCCTTGTATCCACAATTTAAGATTCTTCTTTCATTTACTCAACAAAAGCAGCTGCATAGATCCTAGGGATGCATGGAGCTGTTAGAAGCCCCCAGTCCTTGTAGCCTCAGTGACCACTCTTAAATTTTAGAGAGAGAAATGTTAGTAACTTTGTCTACATAAAGTAATTCAGTCTGGTTTGAATTTGACTCAGTAATTTAGATCCAGTGTGCTAACGAATAAGAACTGGATTAAGTCCACTGAAAGACCAGGGTTTAACTTTCCAACACTAAGCACCTACATCATTTCCTCCTATAAGTGACATAAACATAAGTATAAATAAGAGATTTTCAGACCACTCAACTTGACAGAGGTCTGAAGTGGGTAGTTTGCCACTCACTAGATCATGTCAGTTGTGACCTCAAGCTCCATGATTTTGTGAAAGGGTTGATACTACCACAAGCATGAATGTTGAGATACAAACCACACCATCAATTTGCCACATTGTAAAGCTACAACCATATAGTTTGGACCCCAAATTGTTTGCTTCTCTGGCTATGAGTGCTTGGCTGATGGACTAAGGCTGGAGATATGTTTTTATCCATCATATGTTTACTGAATCCTCTTGTATCATTCTTTTTTTTTTTTTTTTCCTGTGGCACTAGGGATTGAACTCACAGCCTCACACCTGCCAGGCAGGTGCTTAAGCCACAAGTCAAACTCACAGCCCTAGCGTTTTGAGACAGGGTTGCACTATGTAGTTCAGGCCAGCCTTGTGCTCATGTTGTAGCCCAAGCCAGTCTTGAACTCACAATGTTCCACCTACCTCAGCCTCCCGAGTGCTGGGATTAAAGACATGCGCCACCATGCCCAGCTCCTGGATCATTCTTATGGGAAAACAATGAATAAGAAACAACCACATGCCAACAACTATAATAGGTAAGTACTATGAACCACAAAAACAATAAAGTATCAATATTCTCAAATAACTAGGATTGGTTAAGGAGACTGCTATGGTTTGAGTCTGGATGTCCCCCCAAAGCCTCATGCAGTCAGGGAAGCAGGATTCTAGAGTTTGTGAATGACTCAAGGTCCAATGCTGGCATTATGGGTGTGAGTGCTACATCCAAGAGGGTATGGCCTACATTCCATGTAAGGGACAAGAAAGAGTCTTCTCTCTGTGCTCCTACCCTATTGCTCCTGTTGTCTTTTGCCGTTTTCTGCTGCCATGAACTGTTGCCTTCTGCCATGTGCCATTCTGCCTTGGAATCAGCTGATTATGGCCTGAAACCTCCACGAACTGTGAGCTAAATAAACCTTTCCTTCCTTAACTTTGGGTGTCAGGTATTTTGTCTCAGCAACAAGAGAAAAGTAACCAATAGACCTACAGACTGAATGTTTGTCACCTTCAAATGCATATATAGAAATCATGACCTTCGATGTGATGGCATTAGGAGTTAAGAAGTAACAATCAAGTGGGGAGTGTGGAGCCCTCATGAGTGGGATTAGTGTCCTTATTAAAGGACCAGGTGAAGATAATGAGAGGACCACAGTTTGAAATGGCCCTCATCAGAACTCAACTATGCTTATGTTGCAATCTCAGACATTTGTCCTTCAATACTGTAAGAAACAAATTTTCTTCATTGATAAGCCTCCCAGCCTATGGTATTTATTATAGCAGATCTTACTAAGACACCAACAGCTAAAATAATAAATGTTATAATGAGTAGTGCATGCAGAGCTGAAGAGACACAGAGGGAGAAACACCATACTATTTGAGAAAAGTCCAAGAGGACATTTGAGATGTGCTTAACAGGTAGGGTTTACAACATTTTGGAGACCCTCAAAGTTGCTCTCAGTTAAGATATGTCTGTTTCTAGTTGATACATGGAGTTTTCCTTCAAACCTGGGTTCTACATATATGGATATATATACATTTAACATCTACAAAGAAATATCCTGAGGCTTTCCAGAACCCCTAAATTCATAGTTACTAATTAAGATGTAGAGACTGAATGACCAGCCAGACTTCCTCACTAGCTACGTACTTGCTTTCCCAGGTGAGCCATGTAGCAATGCACGGATAGATGTGTTCTAACACTCAAAGATGGAAAGTACAAATGCTGTGAGTAAAGAGTTCTAGAGAAGGGTTTCCAGGGTAAGCAGCAGGATAGTTCCAGTGTTCCAGAGAAGCAGTATTGTGGCAGGACAGAGTGAAAAATTCATAGTATCCCAGGAAGATGATGAAGGCCAGGAGGAGAAGCTGACTGCATACTTAGTCACTTGTAAGGTGTAGTAGAATGTACACAAAAGAAGAAGAACTAGTATAGGACATTATTTTACACGACCTAATGAGTCATCACAGACCCAATTGGGTTTCCTTCAGATGGAAGAATTAAGGAGCATGTATTATTATTAAATATGATAACCATGTTCTTGGTACACTCTAAAAGCATCACAAATACATTGACATTTTCCTTTCACCAAAATTCTTGTGAGCCTAGATACCCTTTGATGGATGAATGAGTAAAGAAAATGTGGTATAGGTACACAGTGGAATATTGTTCAGGCATAAAGAAGAACGAAATTCTATCATTTTCTATAAAATGTATGAAACTGGAGGACATTACATTAAGTGAAATAAGCCAAACACAGAAAGACAAACATCACATGTTCTCTGTCATATGTAGGTGTTAACAATAAAATAGAATAGAATGCATAATAATGACTACTAAAGATTGGAAAGAGAAGGGAGGAGGGAGGTAAAAGGAGGCTGAATTCAAAGAGCAAAGACAGTGTATATATTAAAATATCACACTGAAGTCCATTAATCTGTCAAATTGATACATAATAATAAAAAATAAAATAAAAAATGTAAAGACCTTGTGATGTAGGCACTATTATTTCCCATTACTAAGATGAGGAAACTGAGCTTGGAGAAGTTAAGCAACACACTCAAAGTCTCACAAACTGAGAAGTCAAGGAATAGAGCTTTCCTGGGAGGCTCTAACCTCAAAACGTTCTGCTCTTAGCTCGAGATAGTGGACTATTAATGGAGTCCGCATGGGGATGGAAAAGATTGATGTGCTTAAAGCCTCGTGACTAGCCAAGAACATATTCCTCTACTTGGACCTTTGCTATGCTTCCTTCCTGAGCAGCATAGGGAATTTAGGAAGGGGCACCCAAGCTGAATTTTGTCCGAAATCCAGTTTTAGTCTTTCACAGTTTGCTGTGGCCCATGACAGGAATTACACATGTCAGGGCCAAGTATATGTTACTAGAAATAGATTACATCAGGAAGTCAGATTTACACAGTTTAAGTGGAAGTGAAGAAACCGGAAGCAAGACACAGCAGTCTAATCTGCGGCTGAATCATGCATCATAATTAAGCCTCCTCATTTCCTACTCTTTCCTTCTTCATGTTACAAATGTCTCCATCGGTGACTCATCTTTTTTGAAGCATTGCTCCCTCATATTTCTTTTTCTTGCCTTGCTATTTTTTCCATCAATGCTGTGTATTAACTTTTTTAGGAAGATCTTTTCGATTACCAAAATTATCAAAGAGTAAGTTCTTGTAGAACCATTAAGAATCCATACTACGTAGGTCAAAACCTTCTCTGAAGACAGGGGTTATAATTTAGTAACTGATGTTAATGAGAATATCGCATACCTAATTTAATAATTTTCAAACGTTAAGTTTTAGGCTGGAATTTTGGCAGGGGCCAGAGATACCAAAATAAGGCCCAACCTTTTTTTTTTTTTTTTCTAAAATCTCACAATTTAATAGGTAAGACCAAGGTAAAAAAATGTAAAGTCAACAAAATGTATGTTAATGGTGGGGATATGTGCATGTTACCACAGGAACTCTTCATCCAAGCAGGGTTCCAGAAAACCTTTTGAAGGAAAAGATGACCTCTGAGCTCATTCATCAATGGCAAGTTAGATTATTTGGGAGACCAGGAGGAAGAAAAGAATAGTTCAAGACCAGAGGACCCAGTATGTCAGCAAAGGTACAGAGGTACTGAAGCACTGAATGTCTGGAGAATTGCAGTGCAGTGTCCTAGAAGGTGGGGCTGCAGGTGGTGAGACTCAGGAGGGACATTAAGGAGACAGGAGCACATAGAGAGCGGTCCTAAAGAACTCTGTTTGTATGACATTTTTGAAGAGTTTCTAATTTCTTCTGAGCTATTGTCACACGTTCTCAAAGCTCAAATTCCTTGGAGAAAGCATGTCCAGTCTTGGCTGTTTGGAAATGAGGAAAGCATGATTATTCCTGTTAACTTCTTCAGTGAGAAAGTAGGAAGCAAAGCCCTCTCTTTCTCTCACTTTCTTGGCTTTCTTGCTAAAAATGGTATTAGAACTCTGAGATTTGTATTTCTCTATCTACACGTACACACACACAGAGACACACGCTCCTACATTTCACATGCATGTGTCTCACACATCTGCCATACAGTAGGTACCAAGAGGATGCAGAATATCTCATGATCGTTCGTTGTGGTATTCTCAATGTCTGACTGAATTAATACCGATCAGGGGAAGATAGTAAACACTCAGCAAATATTTCTTGAATGAATAGGAGAATCAGTGAATGAATGTAAATTTTAAGGAGTTTTCTCTGAAATCACTATAGGTGATGAGGACCACTTGGTCCTTATCCACAGTTCCTAAAACCCTTCTGAGGGAGTCATTGGAATTGCTTCTACCTTCTACTTGTTTCATGAGTTTTACCAACTCCAACTTCTGAACCTCAAACTTTAGCAGTTACTACAAATGTCTTTGCTTATTTTTAAAATAGTTCTGTCAGTATTGTATCTCTGAAGTCAACTAATCTGTACATTTATCTTTCCATGAATGTCTTGACTTGGTAAGACAGCTTTGGAGGTATTCAACTGAGAGAAAGAGAACTTGAAGTCTATTTCTTCCCAAAAGGCAGAGCTCTCGTGGCCATGTTCAAATGTGAGTTGCCAATGTACCCTGCAAGCATGGGTATTGTACAGCTTTAGAGCTATTTGGGATTTGAATTAGTTACTTTCTCTGGCCAAAAACAACACTGGAATTTTGGGGAAATGTAGTAGATATTTGACCTATTTTTTTACTTTGTTGGCCCTTTTTGCCTTAGCTATATTAATTGTATTAGCTGACAATTTATAAATTCTTACAGTAACTCTTTGCAGTACATAATGATTCATTCTCCTCACTCCCTTCTTCTTTCATCTCCTGGTACCTTTCCATTTGCAAAAGATCTGTAAGAGTGCAATAGGCCAAACTTTTATAACATAAAAAATAAACTTTTTATGATTGTAAGCTAAAAAGTTATAGTAAAATCTTATAAATCTTAAAATATTATCATTTAATTGGTGATGTTGGAAGGTAGAAAATTTTGTCAGCCTTCTTTCTTTAGAATTTCTTAATCTAAAGGATTTTAAGAACAGACGCTTCGCAGATTCCATTGACGCCATCGGACCCTTGGTTAATACTGCATCATGATGTGGACTTGCTCAGTTTTATCACATAGGTTATAATTTTAAATTTTTTAAACTTCAGCTATTAGCAGTTGCTGGCTTGAACTGGGATTCATAATTTTCTCTGCTGAGAATAAAATTTGTTCTCAGAATAAAGCACATTTGACTCTTTCTAAGCTGCCAAAATGTGAAGTCTTGTGGTTAGGTATTTTGGAAAACTGGCAGGTTTTGTTTACATATTGTGGTCTTTCTCCAAATTTATCCCACACCCCACACCCCACAAGTCTAGGACCTCTTCCAATGTAACTGCTGTGGGACAAGTGCAAGGCAAAGTCTTCCGCAGTCACCCAATCCATTCCAGCTCTGAATGAGATGCAGTAAGTGCCAGAAGAGCTTCCCCTGCCTTAGGAAAAAAAACACTGACCTACAGAAATACCTGAATCTAATTTGCTATACAAATGGAAACCTTTTCTTCTCTAGATTGGATACAGAGGATTTTTTTTGAATGTTCATAATTTAACAATTGCTTAGAGCCTTTCATCTGAAAACAATTTATGCATGTTAAGCTCAATTATCCTAACATGCTTAAAACTTACCAGTATTTTTCCTCTTTAACCTTGGTGCATTAGTCTTCTTGGGTAGAGTCCGCCTATCCATAGCAAATCTTAAACTTAAGCATAGGCTCACTTTATGGATTCAAAGGCTATAAGACACTTCTTGTTCAAGAAAGAATAATGCCTTAAAAAGTGACAGTGTTTCTGGATATTGTCACAAAATCAAGACTTTAGTTTTGAGCTAAATCTATCCATTCCATGTAATATTCAGCAAGAAGTACCAAATCATGAACTCACATTGATTTTCTGTTACCTTCATTTTAGCAGGCAAGGTGGCCCATATGCTCCAAATATCCATTGTCTTACTCTAATTTATCCAGCAATCTAGGGCCATCTGCTCTGCTCATTTGTATTATTCAGTCAGTTCACTTGAGAAATATTTATATATATCATGCTAGCTTTTGAAGAGAAAATGGTGAAAGAACAAAAAGTGCTACTGCTTTCTTAATTTTGAGATAGATAACATGCACACCAAAGGGTAATTACGATATGGTGATAAACACCTTGGTGGAAGAACTCAGTCTTAGGAGCACCTGACCAAGAAGTAGAACTAAGAAGGCTCCTGAAGAAATAATGGTGAGGTGAGGCTTAAATGAGCATTGGTCAGATGCAGATGAAATGGAAGACTATCTGGAGGAGAAAGTAGAGGCATTTTAGAAAGCCCAGAAGACACATGTTTGAGGAACTGGAAATGTTTTATTTTACTGCAGGGCAAAGTTTAAGGCTGACTATGATGAAAGATGTTGCGAAGAGAGAAGTAAATCCAGTTCATAAGGACTTGTAGACTCCATGGGTTTGCATATATTCTTATGGGATCAGGAATCCTTAAATGAATTTTATACACAAGACCAGCAAAAAAAATTTTTTTTTATTTATTTAAGAGAAAAAAGACACAGAAAAGAAAAGCAAAAAGCAAAGGAGACAGACAAACAACAACAACAAATCCAATACAATAACAGTATAGGTGTACAAAGCAAGATGATAGGAATTTGACAATGGTTGTAATATTGCATATTGTTACCTTCAAAAGGGTTGTTTAGATTAACAGATATAGACATGTAAAATTGATCTAATCATGTGAGTACTAACTGTTCTTTTCCAATAACTAATACATTTAGTAATATGGTCATTTATCTTCCTGATGTATATATATGTATATATATATATACAAATTTATGCCTTTTCCCTTGTGCCTTCCTTATTTCCTCCTTTCCCCTTTTCCAATTACTTTTCCTCTTTGAGCAGTTTCTTACCCTTACACAGTATTTATTGTAGATTTTGGATCATATATACTTTTTCAGTTTCTTACACTAGAGAAACAATACAGTATTTACACATGTGAGTTTGGTTTATTTCACTTATGAGTATGGTCTCAAGTCGTGTCCATTTACTTATAAAAGTCTCTATACAATCTTTCTTTATAGCTGAGTAATACTCCATTGTCTAAAAATACCACATCTTTTTTATTCATTCCTTTTTTTTTTTGTACCAGAGATCAAACTCACAACCTCCCGCATGTCAGGCAAGCACTTAGGGGACTGAGCTAAATTCCTGGCCCTATTTTTTGAGACAGGGTCTCACTATGCAGTTCAGGACAGCCTTGAACTCACTTTGTAGCCCAGGCTGGTCTTGAACTCACAATGATCCCCCTGCCTCAGCCTCCCGAGTGCTGGGATTAAAGGCATGGGCCACCATGCCCGTTTTTTTATTCATTCCTTGATTGATAGGACCAGCAAAAATTAATTGTAATTTTGGAATGATTATTTGGACTACAGTGTGAAGTGTTAACTAGCTGAGATTGGTGGTGGGCTTTTGCTGTTGCAAGGGAGAAGGATAAATAGTTTTCTGAGTGATAGAAGTGACCATGGACCATGGAAATAAATAGAAGTTGAATTATTCAAGTGAGAATCAGTTGGGTGAATTTTACAATAACTAGATATGGGATAAGGATGAATCAAAGATAAGGTTCAGGTTTTTTCTTATCGATTTCACAACTGTCACTGATATAACACCATTGCCTCAATTTCATGAATTCCCCCAGGTAGTTTCATGGACAATTACTGCATAGGATCATCTTCACCAGCAGTACTCTTGACAGTATCCATCATATCAGACAGTCTCCAGATCTGAGCCCCAGCACTACAAAACAAACAATGAAAAAAAAAAATCAGACACTCGGGTATTGTTCCATTATAAGAAGTGAATTAAAAGAAAGCTACAATACAACCAATAAACTATACAAAGCATGAAATAAGCAAAAGGCATAAACACTGGAAAATTCTACTGACTAATTCTGTAAATACATTGACCTATGTATATAGACTCTCAGCAGGTAAGCAATAGAGTTGAGGTCTGCACTCAGGATCCATGTTTCTTCCATCACTCAAGGGTTTCCCAACTTTGTCAGATCCGATGTTGGTAACTCTCTCCTATATCCTTTCTCCCCCTTCTAGTTTATACTCACATCCATCTCTGATACCACTGGAGCAGCCCAGCAGTCAATATTTCTTACCATGAGCTCCTGCAGGATATTGTACTTGATGGAATTAACAAAAAGAAAAAGTGGTGTGAAAGAATTTAAGTTATTATTCTTGACAACTGTCTTCTCAAACTGTGAGAACCTGTAGTCACGGATGAGTCATTTTATGTCTCAAGCTTTGGTTTCCTCATTCCCAAACCAAGATCACAATTTACTATGTCACGGGTCTGTTTAAGTGATCTAATGAGGCTATTTGAGCCTATAAAAATCAACTGTATTGAAGTATGATTTGTGCCTGGTAAATTAAATCCATTTAAAACAATACAAGGTGAGGAATTTTGACAAGGTATGGACCTGTGAATCTATTGCCAGAGTTACATTGTGTTTTTATCACTTAACAAGATTTCTCTACACCTTCACAGTCCAGGCTTCATTTTGCTCCTCTCTTCCCACCACCCTGAAACTGAGTTTTTTCACTATAGTTTGTGTTTTCTAGAATTTCATATAAATGAAATCGTACAATGTATAGTGTTGGTATTCAGCTACTTTCATGCAGCAAGATAATTTTCAATTTCATCTATTTGTTTTAGTAGAGATTCTTTTGTTTTCATTGCTAAGTCATCTTTCATTATATAGATGTATGTTGTATTCATTCACCTACTGATAGACATTTGGTTTATTTCCTATTTTTGGCGATCCTTAAAGTAGCTGCTATGAATACTCAGGAACAAATTTTTGTGTGGATTTTTTGTGGATTTAAAGTGCTATTTGAATTGCAAAAGGTCATTTGAATGTACAGTTTCATTATTTAAATGTTAAGATCATTCTGGCTCTTGTGGGAAATTTATCACATATAAAAAGTTTTTATTTATTGATTTCTTATGAACAAACGGAGTTAATGTATAGCATCTATCTGAATACTATCAATCTACAGTCTCATTTCAAAAGAAATTGCAACACTTCTTATCATACATATGCATGAATAAAATTTTTAATATAAAATTTAAAAATGATATAAATTTTAAAAATACTTAGAGAGCTATGCAAAAAGCATGTTTTGATCAATATATACATTAATTCTTCATACTGTGATATTCCTTTGACACATGTACTGAAGTCCCTTTGATTCCATGGACTTCTGCCCATAAATTGAGAAAAGAATATATACAGCAATTGTGTTAATCACAATAGAGTTATTGTTCACATCAAAAAGCATCTCAATGGGGACATGCCTTCAGGGTTAGGATTGACCTCTTACTTGCTCTTTGAATATTGAACTTAAAGGGATATTTACTTGTTTCTTAATTTATATTTTAAAATCTTCCCAAGTTATTTTGCTGTTTTTTTCAAAGAATATATATAAATGAAAACATATAATTCCTAATTTTTAACAGTCAGAAGAATCTTGTCCTTACCTCTACTTTGAAGCTCTTTCAGATTGCCAAAAAGAAATACAATTTTATTCTTTCTGCTTCCTTTATATAAAAATAATATTTTGTCATTGTATATTTTTTGAAAAATCTCTTTACTATTTTGTTTAGAGATATCTTATATCTACTTCTTTTGTTGTTGCTGTTGTTGTTGTGTCTACTTCTGTATAAAATAAATTGCAGTATGGGCCTTCAAGTAGCCCCTGAAAAACTGTACCAGACACTAACGAGAAAAGAGAGAAAACATCAAAAGACGACTTAGTGTGATTATGAAAGTGGTTTGGGCTTGAAGGCCCCCTGCAATATATTGGAAGACATCTTCAGAATTTACTAGGCAAACTGAAAACCACTTCTCTAGTTATTACTAGAGTACAGCGCATATTTTATGAGGTAATATAAAGCTCATGGAGAGTAGTATATCTGAGTTTTTCTCATTTATCAAGTCTTACTGATTTGTTATAGCTAATATAGTTAGTTTATTGATGGCCATGGTTTTTAAATTATCTAACTGGGGCAAGCTTTTTTTCTTTCCTTTCCTTTACCTTCCTGTGTAACTGGTTGTCACTGTATCCCATACTGGTAGATGCAAGTTTCAAAGCTATCCTTAGGTCTATATTGTCCATGAAATCTAGGCCCACATGTGGTATTGTCTACAACAAATCCTTAAATGGCTGCAAGCTTCTCAGGTCTATTGTCAGTTTTTGACTTAGTCATTTACTCATAGGTGGAACAGAATACCCAACACCCACAGCTTAAAGGAGTTTGGCATTTTCAGTACATGGTTGGCTGGCTCCAAGGCAGAAGTGGTGTGGTGCAATGACCAGGCAGAGAAAAAAATGCCCAAGGGTGCAGGGAGCAAAGAGAGGAGCCAGGGAGGAAGGTAGAGCCTTCTAGGTCACATCCCCAGTGACATGCCTTTCCCAACCAGGTTCCAACTTCTAAAGGCACATCCAGCTGTCAGTGCACCAGTGCATGAATCTACTGATGAGTATAACACCACCACATTCCAGTCACTATCCAGGAGTCTCAGCTCTGAACATGTAAGACTTTTAGTGGACATTCTAGATCTAAACCAAAACAGTATTGCATACCTTCAACTTGGCAATGTGCATAGTAAACTTGAGTCTTTTCCTGGGTATGCAGCTTCAGAACACTGTACAGTCAGTCATAAGCAACATGGAATTTCTGGAACCATTCCTAAGGTCTTACAATAACTATGGCCAAACATGGAGTTGGGAGTGTTTCCCAGAGCAGTATAAAGATACCCATAGCAAAAAATGCTAACATTGATTAATCATAGTGCAGTCCTCCCCACAATAGATTCAAACTTAAGTTAAAAATTGACCTCACCATTTTCCTCTGCACATCTTTCAGTGTTCCTACTGCGCAGCTAATGTCAGTCCCAGACCACTGGGTCTATGTATTAGCCAGTTGGATTCCCTGCATTTTCTTCTGTTTCCACTGATACAGTGAGTTACTAACTCCTTTTGATGCCACATCTGCTTTCTCTACATTTGCTTTCTTTTCTTGCTCATCACTTCCCTGGACTACCATAATGCTCAGTTCTACTGAGCAGCAAATATTTGCTCTGCTACCAGTGTAATCTTCCAAAAACATATTGCAGATAACGTTATTCTCTTATTTTAAGAAAGTTTTCATAGCTTTTCTTAAAGAAAGAAATCTCAACTATCTCAGTTGGCATCTGTTCTGAACCAACCTTTCAACCTTTTCTTTTTTGCTACCATGTGTGATAAGCATTAAATAGTTGGTTTTTTTTTCCTTTTCTCTGAGTTCATTTAGCCTTTGTTACCCTCATTTGTTATTTCTGCTTATGTTTATACTGTATCCTCCTCTTTGGATCTTAGTTACTGCGGGGAATTTGTTGCTTAGTACTAATGACTGGACAAAGGAATGAATGAACCCACCATTTCTTCCTTAGCTATGTATTTGAAGAAATGGAGAGCCATAAGCTAGGTGTCCATATAATTAGCATGCTTCAAATCGTTGAAGAATTTTGTTTTGAAATTGCTGATGGAGACTTGAAATGAGAAGAGATGTTTGGCAAAATTCCATACCTGCTCCATTCTACATTTTTCCTTCTTACAGTTTAATAGGATTTCAGCATGACACGTGAATGCCCAAGCTGGGTGGTGGTGCATGCCTATAATCCCAGCACTTAGGACTCTGAGACAGGAGGATCACTGAGAGTTCAAGGCCAACTGAACTGCATAGCGAGACCTTGTCTCAAAAAACAAAACAAAAAACAAACAAACAAGCAAACAACAAAAAAGACACATGGATGCCCAAATAAACACTGTATTTCTAGCCTTCCTTGCTGCTAGAAATGGCCAGATGACTAAGTTCTTGCCAATAATTTGTGAATAAAATTAATTGGTGCTATTTGTGGGGTTTACCCTTAAAATTACTGTATGTGTTCTGTACTGCTCTTCCCTCTCCTCCTTTTCAGCTGCCTTGGAAAGGATGAGTGGAATGTCATCTTAGGACTCAAAGTGGGGCTATATGTTAAAGATGGCAGATACAGCTACCAGCTTCAGCACAAACACTTAACTCTAGACTGTGAAATTACTGAAGTTTGACCCTCTTTATTACAGTTCCTTAACCCTTACCCTAACTAATATGCTTCATTTCTTTCTTCAACAAACACCTAATTTTGTTCAGGATGATCACAAGTCTAGTGAAAATTCATTACCTCCTTGTATTCCCTTGCACAACCTTGTGGCCAAATGAACCATTTTTGGCCAAGAGATATGAATGGACAATGCTATAGGATGCACTTCCAAGAAATCTGTCATTTTCTTCATTAAAAAAACCCCAACTGACTAATATACAATGTTTTTCCCTTTTGTTTTTCATATTTTTCATTAATGATATGGTTATACTATCCATTCCCTTCTGAAAATCCTCACCCCTCAATGCCAAAATATTGTTAGATTTTGTGTTCCTTATGTAGGACAGTCTGACTTACAAACCTAAAGAACAAATATACATTTTACTGAGACACTGATTCATGAATTTGAATTAATTCTCTGCTCCTTGGAAAAGCTCTGTCATGACTCTCTTGCCATTTCTAATCATTAGACTACAAAACAGCAAAAATAACAACAGCAACAAAACACTTTTATTTCTTACACTCCACTTTCTACCCACTGCTTAACATGCAATAAATGGTTAATAATATCTGTTAAATCAATAAAATTATTTACAGAATATTTTAACTTTCCAATTCTTTAAAAAGAACATACTATTATGAATTAATGCAATTGGAGAGTACGATTGATGGATCAAATCCTTTAATGATTATCTTACAGTAAAATTAAGATACATTTGATCCTATATAAAAATATTGTAAGCACAAGTACAGATATGTAAAGATATATACCTAGATATTTAAATATGTCAAGTGTTTACTCTATTAAGGTAAGAATTTTAATGAATATAATATTTAGGTAGGCCCCCGAAGCCCATTAAAACTAAAGGCAGTGCAGGGTTTAAGGAACAGGAGGCAATAAGAGATCAAGGGAATGTAGTAAGGTTTTAGAAAAGGGTGGCTTGGCATGGCTTTGGAGGATAGTTACACACAGTTTATTGGTTATGGTTTTTATATTAGGTTTCTATTCTCACCATCTTTCTTTTCTGACACAAGCAACAGAACGTTCAGAGAATTACTCTAATCAAAAATTCTCCAGCGTCCATCTGCAATAGAGGATATCCATCGTAACTCATCCTGATTCTATGAAAGTGCTGCATGCTGTGTGGAAAGAACATGCTCATCCTTTGGCAGAGGCTTTCAGACTGTCCAGCTACAATATAAGAAAAGGCAACCCAAGTCTCATAACCTGGAGACCCTGGGACTTTTCACTTGGTATTTCCATAACTGTAAAATGGATAGGAACTCTTACTCTTCTGCACAACCGGCTTTTGTGAACCATAATCAAATCATATTAGCAAAATGCTTTTGAATTTGTGGTTAAAATATTCCTGGAATATCTCAGCGAATATAGGATTTGGGGTTTAGAAATCAAAGAATGAGGTTGAATGAATGATGCATTTCAGTTCAGGTCTTAAATTACATCCTCAGCCTCTGTGGTTCCTGGAATTATTCTGCATATTCACTTTTTCTGTTTATAATTTTATGGTGCTTTTCTTGAGAAATCTTATTACTGATTCCTTATATGTCTTGTAAATTATTATCTGTCTTCTGGTAAAATTCTTCAGTAGTGATTGGATTAGGGCTGTTTGTATAATAAGGGGTTTCAGCAATATCCTTTGTCAGTGGGAGCAGCCTGTCAGGCAGGAGATAGACTCACTGACTGCACAACCAAGCGTTCTGCCCGGGACCAACTGCTCATCCCTCTCCTGTGCCCCAGTCCCACTAACCACGCCCTCACTCTGGCCTTAGCTCCTCCCTAGCCTGGAATGCTAAAATCTTTCCACTTCAGATACCATTTTCCTCTTATCCTGTATCCTAGACTCTGACTTGTGAACAATTTACTCAACTCTTCCTCCTCAACAAAAGCAAACATTTTTGATGACCTGTTTAGAATAGTTGCCAGGGGAAAAGAATAAAATTAGAAACTTGAATAAAACAGGAACTCTCAATAAATGTTTGTCAATCTCGGTCTTAGAGTATAAAGTGTATAATAGATAAATTAAATAAGATATCTTAAAATATAGAGGATCAGTATATGCAAATATAAACCCAAATAAGCATCAGGGAACTACATATGCTCTAATAGTGCAGGCAAAGTCACATATTTGTTCATCGATTACTAAATTACTAATAAATTTTTAAGCATTAGAGCATCTTGGTTATTCAGTGGAAAATGACATATAGTCCTTGTGCTCAAAGGAGTGTCTAGTCAAGGGTGGGAAAAAGGACAAGGACATCCTGTTTATGAGGTTCAAGATATGCACACAGCTGCGTGGTAGCACAGTCATTAAGTCTCTGGAAGCACAGAAAGGCAAATAGCACATGATCTCATTCAAATGTGGAAACAACCTAGGTTATACTCATAGAAGGACAGAGTGGAATGGCAGCCACCACAGGTATGGACTAAGGGGATAGAGATATTAATCAAAGTACACGACGTTTCAGTGAGACAGAAGGAAAATGTTTAAGAAACCTATTGTACAGATGGGTGACTACAGTGAATTAAACATACTATATACTTGAAAACTGCTAAGAAAGTGGACTTTAAATGTTCTCACCATAAGAAAAGCACACAAATATGTAAAGCAATGCATATGTTAATAGCTCGATTAAGTCATTTCACTATATATACACATATATATGCATATATATAATGAAAGCATCATGTTATATACCATAAATATGTGTAGTTCCTGTGTGTCTGTTTTAAAAATACTACAGTTTGGTTCTGAAATGTCCCTCAGAGGCTGCTGTACTAAAGTAGTATTCAGTACTAAAGTACTAAAGTATTGCCAGTCTGTTGCTATTGGGAAATGGTGGAACCCTTAAGGGTGGGGCCTAGTAAGAGGAAGTTAGGGCATTGGGGTGTGTCCTAGAAGGGGATATTGGAGTTCTAACTCTTCCTCTTGTTTTCTGTTTGTCTCCTGGCTACCATAAGGTGCATAGCTCCTTCTGCCACATGCTCCCACCATGATGTACTGCCTTACCACAAGACAAAAGTAGTGATGCCAAGCAACCATGGACTGAATCCTCTGAAACCATGAGTCAAAATAAAGCTGTTTGCCTTTTGCTTGTCTCAGGTATTTTATTACAGTAATAGAAACCTCACTAGCATAAAAAATCAGTGAAAACAAAAGTTTCCAGGGCAAGTGACATTCAAACTAAGTCTTATAATGTGAATATGATTTTGAGAGGCAGGGAAGTAGGGGCATTGAGCAGTTGAGGCAGGAAAGCAGAAAAGGTGTAGAACTTTAAATGAATTTGCTGTCTTTGGGTAAATGGTTTTGGGTTGGATACGTTTTTGTTCTCATAATGACAGTAAGAGGAAAAATTCAGTTACACCCTGAAAGACTTTTACCAACTCTGATTTAAGCTCTTTCTTTACAGAGAAACAAGTATGCTGCAGTTGTATAACATAACAGATGTATTTCTGTCACATTTCAGAGTTACTTTAGTGCTCGTGAGGACTTATACTTGTGTGATTCTTACAGCATCCCTGTGAGTGAGACAGACAATACTATTTCTCAACATCATTATTTTTTTTTTTCTTGGTACCAGGGATCAAACTCATGACCTCATGCTTGCCAGGAAGGTGCTTACACTGCTGACCTAAATCCCCGGCTTCTCAACATTATAAAGAACATTGCCATTGGAGTCCAAAGGCCTGTTCTCAAATTCTCACAAGTTCAGGCCAGTGACTTAATTTCTCTGAGACTCAGTTTTTCTTCTATTTGTATTATATGCCTGTAATGTACTTCACTCAACTGCTCAGAACTTCATCAGACTTCCAATACCCATTTGACTGCAGGGAATGAAAGCTTTGCCAGTTTTAGTAGTGAGAACTGAAGTTAAGGGAAGGAGCGTTGTGGTCCTGTCCTATGGATCCAAAAGACAGTTCTGCCCCTGCACATGTGCCAGGGCTTCTGCCACTGCTTGGAAGATAACTTCCCGGCATCTTAAGACACAGTTTGCCTTCTACTCCATCTCTTCTTAGCTGGACAACGTTATCTACACTTGGACAGAAATTCCTTCCTAATTCACTGTAGTGTGGTCTGAGACAATACTATCATGTGAACAAGACCACTGAAGACTTGAAGAAAAACTGAATGGAAATACATCTGAATGTCCACTTCAGTTGGCGCTGACCCACAGTCTGCGCCCCTCATAGTCATGCTGTTTTGGGCGATGCTGTCAGCGATGGAGAAGAGGGCACCGCAACCTGCCTCAGAGAGGCCCCTGTGCCCAGCTCGGCACCAGTGCAGTCAGTTTACCGGGAGTTGATAGAAAAGCGGCTGCAGTTTTTCTCTCACTCCAGGCTAACACCTATGTTTGGAGGATCCTCTTTTCCTCAATAATTATATATATATATATATATATATATATATATATATATATGGTGTTGTTTTTCTCCCTTTTTCATCAACTACTTAATTTAATACATTTCATTATTTTTAGAGTTTAATTTTGTTGGTTAGGATTATACAGTTATTAGTTGGTTTATTAACTTTAAGTAATATTTCTTGGGGAGGGCAGGGCAAGAGGACTGATGGGGGGTGAAAATCAATGAAGTATGCTATTTGTATGCACAAAACTGCCAAAAGGAAACTCATTAATCTGTATAATCAATATGTGCTAGTAAAAATGTGAAAAAAACATTTCTTGATCACTGATTGATATAGATGGAGAATCATCTCTCTCTATCTCTCTTTCCCTTTCTTTCCTGTACTGTAGATTGAACTCAAGGGCTTTGCAGTAAGCTTTATCTCCAGACCTTTTACTTTTTTTTTGTTTGTTTGTTTGTTTGTTTGTTTGTTTGTTTTGAGACAAGGTCTTGCTAAGTAGTTAAATTGCCCACTTTGGGCTCTGGACTTCCAATCCTCCTACCTCAGCCTCTCACAGCAGGAGCACCACACCTGGCTAGTATCTTTTTTTTTTTTTTTTTTTTTCATTTGTGGTACTGGGGATTGAACCCCTGGTGGGGCCTTGCTCCTTCCAGGGCAGGACTGTATCACTAAGCTACATCCCAAACCCTTTTTTAAAAAATTATTTTGTAGCCGGGTATGGTGGCACACTCCTGTAATCCCAGCATTTGTGAGGCTGAGGCAGGAGGATCATTCCAATTTCAAGACCAGCCTGAGCTACAAAGTGAGCCCAAGGCCAGCCTGAACTCCATAACGAGACCCTGTCTCAAAAAGATAGAAAAAAAATTATTTTGTAACCAAGCCTGGTGATGCATGTCTGTAATTCCAGCATTCGGTAGACTGAGGCAGGAGGATTACTGTCAGTATGAAGCCAGCCTGAACTACATAAGTGAGATGCTGTCTCAAAAAATTTCCTTTGTGACAGGGCCCATTAAATTGCCCAGACTAGCATCAAACTGCAATCTTTTTGCCTCTGCCTTCCAATAGTGGGATTACAGCCTCCAGCCCCCATCCCTGGCAGCATTCTTTACTTTCTGCTGTCTTTCTGTCTCTCCTACCATATTCTATTAATCAACACACACACACATACACGCACACGCACACACACACAAACACAATTTGAGTCTTCACAAGGTGTCCCTTCAGCCCACTCTGTATGTGAGCTTTAGTCTCAGATGTGCAGGAAAACTACTATAACTCATCCTTTTACTCTGGTTCCTTTGGCTGCTGCAGAAGATTTTATTTGATTTACAATATTTCTGGAGTTATTAAATGAGAAATACAATTTGTTATCTTTGTGCACAAATAGAACTTTAGCTGGCAGAGAATGCTCGAGTCATACTTCTTTCCTCTGAAGGATTTTTGGGTGGAAATGCTCCTATGATACTGAATGATGCTGAGAAGTCTATTTTGAACATGACTTTTTCCCCCCTCAGAAGTAACCTGACCCTTTAGCCTTCTAGCCAGAGAGCCTTTATCTTCAAATGTATTAACGTATGATTTATCTCCTGACAGAACTGAATAAATGCTTCCTGATATGTAGGATGTGTTTTTGAAAAGCAGAATCAAATTATTAATTCCTAGATTTCAGAAAACATTTTCAGTTATGTTTTGGGATGTTTATTTTGTTGCATTATTTTAGCTTTATGGTTTGACTAAATGAATCCTGTATCTATGTTGTGTTTATCTCTGTAAGCACTTCTGTAGCCATTATTTTAATTTCCAATGTGTTTGAACATTATTCTTACTTTAATTTTTATTTTTTTTACTATAATCACATAAAATTTGTTTCCCTACTGCATTTTGGGAGACTCTTGTATTCTCTCTGACAATCTATCTGCTGGCTTTATATTCATGATTCCCCCCTAATATTTTCTTGAGCAGTGTTAGCTCATTTTATTCTTTCCATTATTTGTCCTAACTACATAGTATTTTTGCTTTATGATCTTGCTTCATAGATACTTTAATTCACCATTAAGATATTTTTAAAAATCAACATAATTGTTACAATTCACATGTCTCACAAAATCTTTTTTAAAAAATTAACTTTTTCTATAAAATTTAGTCTATATATGACATTAGTATAAAAATTTGGGTGTTTTATTTCATGTAGTCTTCCTAACAACCCCACTTGACAGTATTATAAAAATTTACATGCATTACTTCACTTAGTCATTTTAACAACCACATAAAATAGGTATTACCCTGGATTTTATTTTAAACCTGAGGAAACTGAGGCACAGGAACGTGGGCTAACTCCCTCAGAGATCTGGAAGATTGCGTCTAGACACCATCCTAGGAATGACTGCACTAGCGTGTCCCTGCTGGTTATTATTGGTTATTCATTTTTATTGTTTATGTCCTGTTTTTTTCCCTGCAGTATCCTTTGACAGAACCCACACTTGCCTTTCCTTTTGAACACATCTTTTAAAAAATGTATATTTTTCTAGACCAGCTACTTCAAGGATCTCAGGTGTGGAGGAGGCGCCATAGCTACGCCGCACACTGCTGGAATTTCCTCATCTGGTTCTACTTCACTTCCGTGCACAGGTAGAGGACCGACTGGACCAAGAGGATCTCGAGTCCCATTGCATCAGACCAGCTGCTCCTCTACACCTCTGGTGCTAATATGTGTTTTCATTTAGATCTCCTCCCGCATCTCAAAACCAGCTCAGGACCAGGTTGCTTCTTCTCTCTGTCAAGATGCCCCAGTACCTGTTAGAAATGAGGACCTAAGGCTGGGGATTTGGCTCGGCGTAAGCACCTGCCTGGTAGGTGTGAAGTTATGAGTTCGATTCCCGGTACCATTTAAAAAAAAAAAAAAAAAAAAAAAAAAGAGGACTCTGATTCAATAACTAGACTGCGCTCCTCACTTGTAGAAGCAGAATCTTTTGCTTTCTGCTGTCTATGCAGGCGTTGGTTCTCTGCCTCCGCTGCGGAGTCCACTCTAGCGTTTTCCTGAGCTACCTCCCATGCAGCTTCTGCTGCTTCTTTCTGCTCGGTCTCTCCTGCTGTTGGCAACTCTTACCTCTATTCTGGGCTTCAGGGATTTTAGCTGTCTCCTACTCTTGCTGAAAATGGAGTTTGCAAATTTTTCTTTCCTGTTCCCCTCGTTGCTCTTGGATATTCTCCAGCCAGAGAAGGGGGAGGTGCTAACTGCATGGACCAAGTTCAGACCACAAGCTCCCCTTCTACATTTTTATACTTCCATTTTTTTCCCCGTAGTCAAAGACTCTGAATTAAAGTTATTACATTTTTGACAAGGCTGGCTAATAAAATCACTGTAAAAGTTTTCATGAATGAACTGTTATTACCAAGAAAATGGGAGAAAGTATTCACTCTGAAGCCTCATTTGATTAGTCTCACGCAGCCAGACTCTATTGAAATCACTTTTTACCCTAATTCTCATTGATGAATGTTGCTAGTATGCTGTTTACTTCCTCTACTGGATTACAAATGAATGCAATTAAAATTCTAAAGCAAAAAAACCAAACCCTCTTGCCCTGATTTAATGCATGCCTAAAGCATTCAGTTTCATACAAAGTATCTACCCAACACATGCAATGTTATAAAAATGCTGTTAAGTTTAGAGGTTCTTTTGTGATTATTTCCAAATTACTGAAGATAAATTATGGTTGCCTTTTATAGTTTTAACAAAATATGGAGCAAAATGAAAGTAGTAAGAAAAAGCATGCTCTAGTAGTCAGCTAAACATTTACTTTAAAGTCATTCATTTTATTGGTAAGATACTGACCTTTCCACTGTAGTTTTACCATGTAATGTTCAAATTGAAAAATAGTCATTTTCTTTTCCAAATCTTAAAATGATCCTCAGAAAAACACTGTTTGGGGCAATGGTAGTTTCAGAAACTGTCTTGAAGCTCTCCAGTTGTAGAAAGAAACATATACATTTATTGTTTCTCTGACTATTGGACTTGAATCCTTCCGTCTAACTTCCCACTAAAAATATTATATATGTTTGAAGTAAAATATTATTTAAACTGTGGTATAAATTCCTTCCATGTTTAATCACTTCTGATTTATACCTGTAGATGCTAATATTCCACTGCCTTTTTCATTCAATAGTGATGTCAGAAACTAAAAGAATTTGTTGCAGGAAAGAGCTAGTTTTAATGATACTAAAGAAATTGATATTTAAGTTGAAACACAGCCTTCTTCACCTCTCAATCCCCCATAATTCTTCTTATGCCTTAATTATGGTTTGTCAGACCTATAATTTGGCTATAATTTGCTTCTCTGAAAAAATTTTAAGAAATGAATCATTTATTTTTAATTCTTATTAGTGAATTTTTTCCCTCTTGATTTTCCCACCTTCTAATTTTCAATACAAATGATGACTCGTGAAGTCTCTGGGATTTTCCTAAGCACATTTGGCAACCACTTCAAATTTCTGGCCTATAAAGAAGTCTAATTTAGGACTTTTATTACAGGGAGAAATCATTTATTGCCTGAATAAAACACGTGTTGGGGAAACACTAACCTAAGAACTTCTACAGGATGTAAGATAAAGAAGTTTGTATCATTGTTGTATTTTTTATTTTGAGTAATATTCTATTATTTTGTTTCTATTTAATATTCTAGATACTTATTGCAGCTTGTTCATTTTTGAGTATGCCCAAATTAAAAAATAAGAATAAGGTAAAATAATGTCTGGTAGCATTGGTTTCAAAATTACATATTATGTGATCGTCTGATAACAACAGAACATGTTTTGTTTTAATTTGAAAATCTGAGTGTTGGTTTAATGTTAGCTGGCACTTAATGCTATTTGGATTATTGAATGAATGATGTCAGAACCCAGGAAAAGCAGGGCAACTACTTCTTTCAGTTTTCCCTGTATTGTCCTGCTTTTTAAACTTGAATTTTTTTGTTTGTGAGACCCTTTAGTCCCTGTTGATTTGAATGGTTAGTCACCTAGACAATCTAAGTTTTCCCTCCATTCTTTTTAGAATGGGGACTGAAAAATTATAAATATTTTCTAAATCTGACCTCTTTATCTGGATACGGTGGTGAATACCTATAATCCCAGCACTCAGGAGGTTGAGGCAGGAGGATCAGATGAATTTGAAGCTAGCCTGTGCTATACAGTGAGTTCAAGGACAAGCTGGACTATGTAGCAAGACCCTGTCTCAAAATACCAATCAATCAATTAGTCTTAATTGATTTTGTAAAAAATATCCTTCTGGAAGACAGCAATACCTATTAACTTAGGCATTATTGATAGCTGGTATGCACCATCATAGAGTTGTGTAGTTGCAATAGCCCATGTGGCCTACAAAGCTGAAAAATATTTACTACATAATCTGGAAAGCAAACTTCTTAATTTTTACATTCCAAATTTTAAGATACATTTTATACAATTAAAAGAGTATTATTTTAAAAACTCATCTTTGCAATTGTTAAGTAAAGACAATAGGAGCTTAATGAAAATCTTAATATATTCCATTATTTAAATGCTAAAGTCAACTATCCAAAATTCCACCCTTGGGCATTTCAGCAATGTCAACTTTTAAATTTACTTTTCACTTATACCATTTTCAGCTGAAGTATTTTTTAGTTGCTGTGGGTAAAATCCCAAGCAATATACAGTGTTTTACACAATTTTTCTTTTGAGATGACACAGGAAAATAAAAGTAAATCTGTGGCAATCTGCAGATATACCCAGGAAAACCAAAGCATGCATAAGCTTCTTTTACATTTCCCATTTCATGTCAAAATTAATGTGAATTTTGCGTCATTCCTTTGTAATATCTGACTATTTTAATTAAAAATTTGCATATTTCAGAAAGAACAATAGAATCATACATGTGTCTACATTAGCCTGTGTGTTCAACATGGTGTTATTTAAAACTTCACAAAAACACAGGCAATTTGTACTGTTCCCATTTTGCAGATGAAGAACTGGAAAGTTAATGAAACTAAGTAATATATTCACTTTCACAAGGTTGCAGATTAAAAAACCAGTTTCAAATCTAAACCATTTAATGTTGAATCTCGGCTATCAGCCTGAGAATCTATGATATCCAGATAGACGAGGAAAGACACAGAGCTAGGAACAGCAGGATCAAACCACGCTAGGTTCACCTCAAGGAAATCAATGCAAGTTCAAATATCAGAAACAGTCTCTGTAATGCAGGTATCTAATATGCATCAGACGTTGTCAGCTAAAACAAGTTTACCTGGAAAGTGTAAACCAAGGCACCACTGTGTATCACTATATATCTATACACAGCAGAATATTATTTGGCCATAAAAAAGAAGAAAATCCTGTTATATGCTGCAGCATTAATGAAACTTGAGGGCATTATAGTAAGTGAAATGAACAGCCAAAGAAGGACAAATACTGCAGGATTTCCCTTATGTGAGGTATATAAAGTAATAAAACTTGTGGAAGCAGAGGTAGAGAGGTGGTTGCCAGGAGACGGGAAGGACAAGAAATGGAAAGTTGTTGTTCAGTACATATAAAATTTCAGTCATGCAAGATGAAAAAATCTGAAAGATTTACTGTGTAACAATGCATTTATAATTAGCAAGACTGCACTGTACACTTAAAAATGGTCTAAGGAAATCAATTTTATGTGATATTTTTTACAATTTTAAAAAAGACCCAGAAGAAGAAAGGCATGGGAAAACTAAAGAGCAAAATCTATTCAGTATATGGTATTAGCTATTTCTAAATATAAATCTACTACAAATGATTACAGTTAGGGGGGAATCCCTCAGGCCAATTTTCATTCTACTGATAAGCAGTGTGCTACAGAAATGCCACCTTTGAGCAATGGTCCTAAGAAAGCCCATAGGTGGTAGACACGCAAATAACCCTCTTCCCCTCCCAGTCACCATCGCGTGGCGCAGCAGGGTTCCAGGTTTCCTCCCCACCGCAGCTCATCTCTGCCCTCTCACAATGTAGCTGCCCACCATGTGGGTAGGTGTGATGATGTTCGCATTCAGACCCTGAAGAGAGTTAGGAGGAAAATCCCTCTTCTTTTCTATTTCTGGTTGACAGTCCAGGAGATCTCTGGCCTAGGAGCATAAACCCAGTTGCAGTTTCAGCTGAAAATCGGGCTGTCTTAGGAAATACAAATGGACCATACTTGGAGGCTGGCAAAGTGTGGAAACTCTGACGAAGGAGGTGTGGACCTGGCCCGTGGAAAGCATTTCGGTGGGTCTAATGACTTTGGGAAAATCTGTAAGGCTGGAACATTTTGCCGCACATAAGTGGTTATTTCCTTAGCCTCTTCTATATTCACTGAGAGCTCTGTGTAGCTGACTGGAGAGGGAAAGAACTGGAAAACAGTCCTCATGTGGGTTTAGTCAAGAGAGATATTTCAATTTAGGTTTTCCAAATGTGTTGCATGTAACAAAGCCTGTATTTCTTTTCATTTCAAATGAAATCTGCTTCATTCTGCTTCATTTAATTCTTGGAAACATAGTTTTATATGTCCAGAACGCTCTTTGAGCCCTTTGAGGGGTTGCTGCAAAGGCTTTCACCGCCAACCCCCTTCTGTGGAAGCAGGAAATCAAGCTCTGTCAAATGCAAATGAGCTCAGCCTCCAGCAGGCAGAGTGTCAGAATGCAGAATGCCACAGGATTTAGAGAGTGCAAGCCCTGGACAAATAATATCTGGAGTCTAAGAATCTACAGAAAGTCGTATTTTCACTGCGATTTCACAGATGCGACTATGTGCAGAGCCGTCTTAGATTTACGTCAGTGAGAATAACTTTCTTTTCTTTTTTCTGGTGGCTTAAAAGCCTCCAGGGACTTTATCAGAGCCCTCTGTTTCTGGAGTTGCCTGTCTTGTTTTGTATCCGAAAGTCTTCTCTGATTCAGGTGTCATACTGGGACTGAAACAATGCCAATTGCCTGAAAGATGTTGGTAACTTCGGTGCAAGAAAATAGAGCTGGTGCATAAAAGCTACTGCTGTCCTGGAAAGGGTTAACAAAGTCAGCTCCAAAAGAGTGAGGCAACCACTGAAACAGGATAATAAATGTGACCCTCTCAGACTATCAGTAGCAAATATTTGAGCTTATCAAATAACGGAGGAAGTAGTTTAGTTACAAATAAACCAATCTCTCATAAAACAAGTTTTCACACAGGGTCATTTCATTGAGCTGGAGACAGCTAGAGGCCACTCAGAGGCAGGACTCCCACTCTGTGTACACTTCGTAACAGCCTCTCATGATTAATGGACAGCCAGGGGGGAGCTGCGGCCTGCAGCTCCGAGGGCTGAGAAATGCAGCTGGACTTCCTATCAGCAGAACAGCCATAAACAGCATCTCAGGATTACTACAAAGAAGTGACTCGTCCTCTGGGAGCATAGCTGGGTTTGTGCTGGCTCTCTCTCACCACCCGCCTTCTTGCTCTAGCTCTTTCTCCCATTTTTTTCCCTGTAGAGCAGAGACCGTCGTGTCCTAGAAACTATAGTAGATGTCACTGCTTGGCACTTGCTGTGCAAAGAGAGGACAAGTATGTGGGTGTGAGGGGGAGGCAGGATGCTACTCTTAAAGTCACAGTGACTGTGCAGGCTGGGAGCTCGGCTGAGGCTGTTTTTCTATAGCCTTTGAAATCAGTGTGGTGGAGGCATTTAATTTGGATTCCAGAAAAGGCACAAACACTGTTTTGAGAAGAAAATAGAGCTTGTTTCAAAATAAAATCCTCATTGATAAATAAAAAATATCCCAGTATGATTAGAATAATTAAACAAGTAAAAAGAAACAGAAAGCTGCCTGATTCTTGGTGTGTAAATGCCATTTCTAATGAAGTAGAAGTATGCATCTTCTAGATTATGACTTCATAGAAATTTCATTTGATCCCCCCCAAGGATTATAAAAATAAAACATGTGGATTATATGAAATATAGGAATAGAAATATAAACTGGAAAAATTTCAGCTATGACACTACCATTTGAAGGCAAGCATTAGGAATACTTTATTATATTTTCTTCCAGGCTTTTTCCAACATCTTTTAAAAATAGAATATTGAGATCTTATCCATATGTAGAATTTTGTTTCCTACTATTTTCAGCCAACATTTTAGCATAGTCATGGTCCCCTCATGTTATCCAATCTTTATATATATATAAAGATTTATATATATATGTATAAAGATTTATATATATGTATATATATATATAGCTGTAAAATACTTATTTTGCAACTTTAACATAAGGAAGTTTTTAGAATAGGAATATATTCGTGCTAAAAAGCAACATTTGCTTTATTTTTCAGGTGTATTTATTTATTTAAATCATTAATTTGTTTCTAATAAATTAAAGAGGAAATTGTACTCTTCTCCCATGGGTAATTTATCAGCTTTCATATTTGCAATAAATATTCTGGCAATTGAATTTTCCAAGAAACTAGAAGAGAGTCACTCCTCATCTCTTGGCCTTATAATGCACTTAATCCTGTTAATGTTCTTTCCTAATGCTAAGCTTTTATTGATTAACTTAATTAACTATCTTTAGCAATCACAAAGTATTAAAATGTGAAGTTATGTTAATCACATCCCTCACATCCCCCACATTCCACCTACGATATCTGTGTGTAGATACATTTTGCTTATATGGGAGGTCTGGAACTACTGTTGATGATCACTATCTTTTTCTACTTTCAGAAATTCACTCATTTTCTTCCAGTGAGGACCGGAGTCATTATACATTTTGCAGTGTAATTCCACTGTGGTGTTTCACTGTGTTTCACCACCAGTGCCCAGAATAACAGGTGTGTTGGGTGTGTTTGCAAGAAATACGGTGCTGAATTTACTTACAATATTAAACTTGCCTTCTGGAATAAGACAGAACAATGCCCACCAAGGGTTAAATGTTGTGGCAATCAGTCCATGGGGGTGGAGCTGGTGAAGCTTCTGCTTCAGCTTGTTTCCAAATTGATTTCCCCTAGGACTTAGTCTTCCTATCTGACTAACTTTGTGCCTGTTAACTAACAGTTCCCTGGCCACCCCCTTATTCTGTGGCACAGCAGGATGACTAGAATTAATAATGCATTGTATATTTCAAAATAGTTAAAAGAGGATTTTAAATCTTCTTGCCACAGAAGAGTGATAAATATTTGAGGTGATGGATATGTGAACTGGTCTGATTTGATCATTGCACAATGCACACATGTATCTAAACATTACCTTGTATCTTATAAATATACACGATTAGTATTTGTCAATTAAAAATAAAGTAAAATTTAAGAAATAGAATTCCTCTAAATTGATTTTCATTTTGAACCTGATATTAAAAGACAGAAAATAGTTTTCTTTTAGGATGATATACAGATTACCTAAACTTTTTTCCTGGCCCCAAAAAGACATAATTTAGACAGTTTTGGTAGTTTTGAAAGTGGCTTCTTTCATACAGACTCCAAACTGAATGGTAATAGGCTTTCAAACATTTAATTACTTACAACTATCTGAGAAAGCTAGTCCCAAAAACTGAAGCGTATTGTACATGCATGCTACTAAGTTTTAGCTTCATGTGTCTCTTAAGAGATTTTAATATAATGGCACCTGTAAGTTAAATAAAAAGCCCGCAAGACAAAGAAACCAACAATTTGGACTATAGTTTTGAAGAAGTATTAATATTTCTTTGACTTATTTTACTGTTTACCTTCAAAACATTTCAATTAGTAACAAGAACAGCAACATATGTTGCATAAACCCCATATAAACATAAAAGTAAATTGGCATTTATGCAACACATAGTACATGCCAGGATTTACCTACACTTAAATATTTAAACTTAAAACAATAACCCTGTGGGGTAAGGATTATTATCCTAATTTTCTAAATTAATCAAGTCATTTTATGTCACTAGAAAAAGCTGAAAAACTTGTCATTTCAAATTTGATCAATCACAAAGAATTATTCATCCTTTAACAAAAAATATTTCTTCTAGTCTAAAACACAGAAACATAAAACTGAAGAGTGAGATCTAAATTTAGTGAAGAATTCTAAAAGAAATTCTGAAGACAAACTCATTAAAGATATATTATTTTTGTCACCTGACTACTCAAAATTGGAATTTTTCAAAGCTTCTAAAAATGATGGAATTGTTTCTTGGTAGAGAGAGCCAAGGACTGTGGGTATAGATTTAGTACCCCAATCTGAGGCTCCCAGCAACCTCTTACCTTCTTTCCGACGTCTCCCATTATTGCTCTCACTCCTGGCTGACCCAATCTATTTCAAGGGCAAATCCTGTTTTTGTTACTGGATCAGAGGACATTAGGAGCACTGCAAGAGAGGCAAATGAAGCAAACTGTGAAGGCAAAAGAAGAACATAGTGTGGATCACAGTAGCAGCTACTATTAACTGAAGACCATCTCTGTGGCCACGTTGGTGCCAGGTGCTTTGTTTGTAATTTCACAGCAGTACTGTGCGGTCAGCATCCCATTATTCTTCTTTCTGGTTGTGTATCTTAAGATTCTGACATTTTAAAACTTGCCAAAAATAGCAGCTAGGAAATGCTAGAATTTTTATTTAATTTCAGATCTAACTCCAAAACTTTTACTTTATAACTGGTAATATTATTCTCTGACTGTTGTAGTGATTTTTTAATCCTCTCAATTATCATAGGTCAAGGCAGATAATGGCACATAAAAAAAAAGAACCCACCCAACTCAATTGTTACAATGCTATACAAGAAGCTAGATTATTGGAGAGGTTGCATGTTCCTTTTGCTAGATCTTAAGAATGAGGTAAGAGAATCATTTTTGTGTTTTGGATTCATGGGAGATAAATCTGTGTTGATGAGTACTTTCTCAGTTCCCTTTAGCCTCTGCAGCTGTGTGCTCTCTCCTGACTATTTCTCTTTGATTATTCCATAAATTATAGTGAGCATACCTACTTGAAGAAATAAAAAATACCTAATGACATTCAACATGTGTTTCTCGATGCGATTCCATGTCTCCTAAAGTTCTCAGTTGTGTCCCCATTGAGCATCATCTTAAAATAAGTGGAGGACATAAAAGGAAGCAAGTCAGCCAGACACTAGAAACCTGGATACTTTCTCTGGTTGGAGTTATGGGCTTCCTCAACTGTTAGTATACCCTGAGATGGCTGATAGCATTGACATGACGCCCTGAATTACTAGCCACACTTTCTTGGGCTATCAGGAACCAGTAAGATTTTTGTACTGTTTTATATCAGATTTGTATGAGTCATCTTTTTGTTTGATATAAATCATACTTCAAGTAAAATATCTATCATTGGATACCTTGAATCATCCAAACATTCATCCTGAACAAGGACTAAGCATACTTGCCTACATTTCTTGTGTTTGACCGACTCAGCGTCTGTGCATATAAATGCATGTTTTTCTTACAGAAATAATATTTCACAAGTATTAATTTGTTCAAATTTTTATCCTTAAATTTATTTCACATCATTTCAAGGTTGAATCATAACTTTTCCCTTCAGGGTAGGGACCTGACCCTATAGCATGTCAGGGTTTAAAATTAAGGCTTTGTAGACAGTGGGGCCTACAATTTGCCAGTTTCCTTCATTATAACCTGTTTCACTAAATTCCTCCTATTGCATGTCTCCCTGAAGCATGCTCATGAGCACATGTGTGCACAGACACACACACATGCATGTGCTCACACACATACTTTTTAACACTTTGATTGTGTTCGGTGTTCCTTCAAGTATCTTCCAAGTTTGTGAAGTACCTAGCCACGTCTACTGTTAAGACTTAGACTAGAGGCTGGAATTTGGAAGGAGGGAAACAGTGGAAAGAGGAAAAGGTATCCTTTTTGTTTTGGGAGATTATGTGAAAAGAAGAAACATTGACCCTTGAAGATATCTTTGCCCTCCCTAAGGTTTTGGTTTTAAATAGCTGCCCATGTTCCCTACTGAAAGGTACTACTGGAGACAGCAGTTAAGAGCAAGAGCTGAACTAGTTCCATCCCTACTGCAGGTGTTACAAAAAGAATAATACAAAAAAAAAAAAAAAAAAGATACCCATACATGGAAAGTTGACACAGTTTGACCACCAAGCATTCATAGTTGGCTTTTAAATTCCAAGAGTCTCTGTGGAAGTCCTTGAGACAGGATGTAGGTACTGATGTTCTTTAAATAGAGATCTTGGGGTTCTCTTTAACCTTCAGTCCTCTAAAGGAAAATGATAAGATTAGAGTATAAAGGTAACTCTTGAAACTGTTTTATTGACCTAGATAATTACCAAAATGAGTCTGCACCCTGAAATAAATGTTTCGACCTGTTGGCAATGCAGTAGTGCCCACAGACTAGAATCAATGGCTTTCAGTCTTGGCTGGACGTTAGGACTACATGGTAAATTCAAAAGACTTCTAAGCCTGGGGCCAAACGGACCAATTATACCAGCAACTCCAGGAAGCAGCATCCTGGCACCAGTACTTTTCAAATCTTCTCCAGGTAATTAGAACGTGCAGCAGAGTTGAGAATGACTTCCTTAGCTGCAAATTACTATTATCTAGCAGCAAAAAGTAATTTTCATTTACGTGCCACCTGCCTTAGTTAACTACACTTATTATTCAGGAAGTTAAGATTTTAACCACAAAAGTATATTTAATCTACTGAATGATATATTGTTAATTTATTTCATCTTTCAAGGTTAAATTATATGACAAAATCACAAATTGAGGCATTCTATTACATCACAAAATAAGCAGTGTTCTTAGTTCACACATGCATTCTGGTATTTGTAAGACCGGGCAAACCTAGAAGTGCTCAACTTTGGTGCTGTGTTCATGCTAAGCTAGATAATGTAATTCTTTTTAGGAGAGGCTTTCTTGTGTATTGTAAGATATTTAGTATCATTCCCAACTTTCATTTACTTGATGTCACAAGCAACCCCCCCGAGTTGTGACAACCAAAGCCAGACATAAAAACAACATTATCGCCATCCAGATATTTGCTTTTAAAAGGAGAGATAGAAAAAGGCGAAAGTAGGCAAACAGTAATCCTGGGGGTTAATCCATTACAGTCAAAACCGCTGTCAAGATAAGTAAAACTTCTAGTCTAGCCATCCTTGACAGCTACTTCCTCCTGAGAATCTTTTCTTTTTCATTGTGACTGTCACTGGCTTTAAGGAATGCAACTGTCTGTAACTCAAGACAGTGAGATGTCAAATTAGGGACTGTTTAGAACTCCAGGCATGGTCTGGAAAGAAAACAATGAAATATGTGAAATTATCCAGAGCTTTAGATTTTCATAATTTCATGTAACTCTTCTACCTGCTCCCTTTTTCTTCTTCTCTTTCTGAATAATAAGCATGTACAGCATTAAAACCAACCAGGCTCCGGTCTACTACATGACACTCCAACCCGTGTTTCAACATAAGTGATTATTCTACCTAAGAAACTAAACTGGTTAGGTTCCATTTATGTGAACTCCATCAGAGAGGAGAAAAGAATCTTGTAAAAATTTCTGTGACTGTGCTGTAAGTGAAGGCAAAAACAATCTCTTTTCAGTGTAGATGGTTTTATCTTGAGATATCAAAATTTTTAAAAATTCCCTCAAATAGCTGAAATGTAATATCACAAGGAAATATTGATGGGTCAAGTGGTACTTTAAGAGGTCAACTGGTTCCAATTTGAGCCAAAAAAAGATCTAAATACATCTACAGTTTGATAATCCATAATTCTTATTGTTAATTTCAAAGTTATACTTCTTTTAGAGGTTTATGGGATGCTTCACTCTGGCTGAAGAAATGTAAGATTTGTAGCTATGTGAAAAGAAAAAGCCATTAATGTGTAATTTGGATTTTAATATTCCAGTGCTTTAGGGATTAAGCAAACAAACACTACACTTTTCCAGTACTAGAGAAATCTCTAGGCTTTGTGTAAGAGTTCCAATAGGACAGCCCAGCCAAGAACAGTCCTACCATGACAAAGAAGAATTTAAATTTACTTCTTGGGCTATGAAACTATCTTTCTCCCGTCTTTGAGCTAAATCTGGACACTTCCATTTCATTTATATGCCTACCTTCTCCCAGCTCCATGAAGAACGTTAACATCTACCCAGACTATTGATGAACTGAGACCCACAAATAGATTTATTTGACATTTTCAGGCAATGAATGGCTTATGAGGTTTCTTATGAACAAAAAAAGTTTCTTTGTTGTCTTGACCCTTAGTGACTCTGAAGTTAGGCAAATGAGTCCTTGTAAACACGTTCTGTTGATTTCCAAATTCAATCTATCCACATTTGTTATTTTTCACTGGTAAACATTTCTTAATGTATGGATTTATTACTTGTTGTTTTAAGAAAAAGCACCCTGTAAGTGTTCCTTTATAACATTAGCCTAGAATCTCACCAGAAGGCCATAGAATTACTGAATACAATAAAGCAATGTAGCAAAGAAATCTACCCTAGTATAATTTTATCCTTTTTCTAAAAGAAAATGCTATATGTTTACTCTTAGAATACTTGAATCTTATTTTTATGCTGTTCTTTCTTCTTGAATGAAAAACTTCAAATGTAAAATGAGGGCAAAATGAATAATCTCAAAGTGATTTGGGTTTTCTGCATATAAACTTTGCCAAACTCTCAGTTAAAAGCAGTGACTCTCATATGAGAGAAAGGGACTCAAATATGGAGCATCAAAGCTAACTGACTGATCAGATAAGCCTCAGTGAGATCCTAGACATTCCAGGAATATGTCTGGAAACCATCTCAATTCCCAAATTCCCAAACACTGAAAGGTATGGGCATGCTCCTTCCTGAATTTCTGCCAAATCACATTTTCATTCTCAGTAATGTTTCCCATATCTATTCTCACATTTGCAAATGTAGCCCCTCTTCTAGTAGAGAGATCTCTTTCAGAGTTCAAAGTTTGTCTCTGAGTTGACAGTCATTGCATAAAGACAGATTCCCTTATGGTCATAGGAACTGAAAGGGCAAAGAGCTGCTCTGGGATGGAGGAGCCACGGCCCTCACTTGCTGACACGTGCTGGACTGGCCCGTTAGATGTCACAGCTGGGCCTTGGCGCTTACTAAGTCTGTGAAGATGGCATACCATTCATGTTGTTCGCAAATAGTGGGATATGTTATTATTATCTAAAAACAGTTGGTTGAGTTTATTGGGGATCGAACTCACGGCTTTTTTGCACTAAGCTACATCTCTAGCCCCCATCTCTTTATTTATTTAGGAATAAATTTTATCTAGCTAGATCACTGAGTTGCCCAGAGTAGGCTCAAACTTGCAATCCTCCTTCCTTAGCCTCCCCTGGCGTTAGTGTTACAGATGTGTGCTACCATGCAATGCTCTCTTTTCTCTTTTTAAAGGAAGAAGCAAGTAGACCTTGGACTTTGGAGCCAAGCTGTCTGAGTTTGAAAGCTTGCTTCTCCACTTACCAGTTATTTAATCATGGGCAAAATATTTTAATTTTAACTTTTTTGTGATTGGGTTTGTTCACCTGTAAATCCCATCTCTCATAGGGTTATTGTAATGATTGAGTTAATATACATAAAACTCAGCAGGGCCTAGCACCTCGTAAGTAGTTGCTGAAAACATCCCAGGAAAACAAAGGGAGTTCTTATTGTGAGTTGTGCACTAAAAAGAAATTTCTGGCATGTGAGATATTCTGGATATATTGCTACCACAGCCCCACTTTATATCACCTAAATTCAGCTGTGCTAGAAACTGATGGGTCTTCTGATTCCCAGTCTCACTTTCTCAGGAAAGAATGAGTCTCTCTGGCCATCAGACCAAGGTCCCTTAGTATGTTAGTGGATCTAGGGTTCTATTTTCTTTGGAGATAGTTCCTAGTAAATGGGGAAGTATGAACTTCCAAAATATAGACCTTTGAAAGGTACCTGCTACATTATTGCATTAGTTTAGTTATGGCTGCTATAACAAAATACCCCAGATTGGGTGGCTTAAACAACAAAAATTTATTTTCTTATATTTCTAAAGGCGAGAAGTACAAGATCAAGATGCCAGCAGGACTTGCTCCTGGATTCTGATAATCATCTCTTTTCTATGTCCTTGCATGGCCTTTCTCGATGTGCACAATCCTGGTATCTCTTCCATTTCTTATAAGGGTCACACTCTTATTGAGTAAATGTTCTACTTTTATGAACTTAGGATCCCTCTTTCCAAATAGGAGAGTAAAGGCTTTAATGTATGAATTTTGGGGGCACATTTCAGTTCATAATAATTATCTTGGAAAGATAAATTCTGTTGGTGGGAGGCTCCTGTCTCACAAACTGGGGAAGATCAGGTGGATTACACCTCTAGTTAAGCTTGACTGTAACCCCTCGGGTGAGTGTAGTACAGGGCTTGTGGAGCGTGAGGCAGAGCAGAGACTCTGTTCTTCAAGTTATGTACTGAAGGTGACATGGAGAATCTTGATGACATGGAGAACATTTACTAAACATATCACCAAACTGCTAAAGCCCTCGTTCTTCAGTGTGGGTCACTGATTGGATAGTATTTCAATATGCATTTAGTTAAATTTATGATTAAAATTGTATACATATTAATATAACTAAATTGTAAACTTTTTTAAAAATTTAGATGGTTTATGTCTTTTTTTTTTTTTTTTTTTTTTTGAACACCACAGTGAGTATTTTAACAAAGCCTATGCGGTAGCACTGGAGGATCAGTTACCAGGATGGAGTCCTTCTAGACTAACACTCATGGAGTGGCTAGGAGCACTGTTTCCACAGTAGCTGTAAACCTGTTTCAGCTCTTTTTTCTTTTTTCTTTATTTTTTTTTGGTACCAGGGATCAAACTCACAACCTCTCGCCTGCCAAGCAGACGCTTAGGACAGTGAGCTAAATTCCCAGCCCTATCTTTTGAGACGGTCTCACTATGCAATTCAGGCTGGCCTTGAACTCACTTTGTAGCCCAGGCCGGTCTCAAACTCACAGCAATCCTCCTGCCTCAGCCTCCTAAGTGCTGGGATTAAAAGTGTGCGCCACCACACCTGACTTCTGTTTCAATTTTTTATATCATAAACATTGTGATCCAAGTTACAGAGAAGACTCAGTAGCAGAAATAAAGTCCAAAAAGGTACAACCCTTTCCCAGGTTGTTCTTGTCTTGCAGCTTAAAACTTTTCTTATAATTTTTCATTTACCTGGAAATAAAAGTACTACTTATGTTGAAAAGATGTCTACTCTACATCATTAGACATACTCAGGGAATGCTTCCTCAAAGAAAACAAAATCTTACTTAAGCAATAAGCAAGGAAAGACAAACATCATTAATTTAGATATAAAATTATGCTAAGAGAAATCAAATGAGTAAATTTTAAATTTCTATAAAAGTTCTTTCTCCTTTGGAAATTTTTTTTTCTTCAAACCATAATTGATAGTGTCTCCTTGGAAACAATCCTAAGAGACTAGTTGAGTTACTGGAAATCATGCAGTTTCAACTTAAATTATAGGAATGTGCTGCCTCTTCCTATTAAAGCCAGTCTTGCTAGGAAAAGAAAGATCCAAGTATCTTTCATGTGGTGGGCTGACTGTGATGAAAAGATGCTCCAAGTCAGAAATTTGGACTGAGAAAGGTAAATGGACATTTCTCAGTAAAAAGTAACATATTTGTTGTGGTTTGGATCTAGAACATTCCACCGAACTCCCTTGCATTCAGAGGCCAGGTTTTTGGAGAGTGGTTGGATCATGGGGATGCTATTCTCATCAGGTGGATTCATCCACCGATGAGTTCAGCCACTGAGCGTGCTTTGCAAGGCAGGGCCTGGTCGGAAGCAGTGAGTCACTGGGGACATGACCTGAAAGGGTGCACCTCCCTTTCTGGCTCCTTCCCTGGCCACCATGGCATGAGCAGCTTTTCTCCACCAGATTCTACCACCATATGCTTTTGGCCCTGGAGCCTTCAAACTCTGAACTGAAACTTGTGAAACTGTGAGCCAAAATAAACTACTCCTTTTTAAATTGTGGGTATCAGATACTCTGTCCCAGTGACAAAAAGTGATTAAGAAAATATCGAATTTTATTTATTTATTTTTGGGGGGTTAGATTGATGTAGCTCTGTATTTAAAACAGACAAAATTAGTATCTTAGGCCAGCAAAGGTTTGTGGGAAGTTCCATAAGCTCACATCATGAGGCTAGGGGTGGAGGCCAGCTAGAGGAATCCAGTTTTTTCTCCCATGTAATACCCTAGCTTGCTGTACTGTCCGCTAATGCTTAAAACCTAGTTAATAGAAACTTCCTTCTCTTTAACAGCCCCACCTCTTTTTAAGAAATTCTAGTACTCAAGGCAATGTCCTAAAGGTTTTGGAGATAAGAAAGTGAACTACACTTTGTTCCCTTTAAAGGATTCACAATCCACAGAGGGAAATCCAAATTGACTTTACTACTTGCCACAATGTAACTTGTTAGATGAGTGATACAGCAGCCTTGTGGGACACATTTGTAGACAACAGAGATGTGCAGGCACAGAGGATTGACGGCTGGTGTCCCATGCTGTGTCCCAGCACAAGACACTCAGTAGCAGGGAACCAGGAGTGGGGACTTTCTCCTAAAGCCGTGAGTGACTTGGGGATGCTCAGATGAAGGGAACAAAGGAAAAGATTCAACTACCATCTCACTGGAAGTCAGTCTTAACTCTGCTGCTAATCAAATGCTGATTTTACTTTTTATTTTTTGCCACCTGAAAGCCACTAAATTCGGAAATAAAGAAACTTGGCTTCCTGATCATATTTTAGGATGGGAGTTCAAACCTGTGGAATGTGACACCATTCTGGTCAAAACCAGAATGCTTAGCAAATAAATTACTGACTTTAAAGTAAATTTACTGAATATAAGTTCCTCTGATCCTCAGATAATTAAATGGTGAACAAGTTAACTTATTAGTTCGTGCTTACGATATTTTGTTTTGCATACCATCTAGAATACCTATGTGTGGACTGTTTTTTCTTTTTTTTTCTAGCACGGTTACTAGAAGTTCAGAGTTTAAAATCCCTTTTTTTTCTGTTTTATATGTTATTTGTGAAGCATGTTTTATGCTGAAATTTAGATATAAAGTCTTCACTAAGCTAATATTAATTTATTTTTGGGAAAGTACCCGTGATTCAGCAGATTCTGTAGTTATTATGAGTTGATTTGGAAACCCAGGAAATGAAAGTGATACCTTTAAAAATTTTTTTATTAATATATGTTTGGGATACATAATGAATATATTCATTGCGGGTACCGGCACATACACGAATCACATCTTGGTGCTTTTTACCTCCCCTCCATCCTGTCTCTGTCCATCTGAAGATATCTTTAGAGTGTGGCAATAGTACAACAGCTGCGGGAGCCTAGGCGCTCTCCTGGATGACCATTCATTATTTTGTAAAATATGCTGCAGAGTTTGAAAAAGAATTTGTGTGGATGACGACAAACATTTCTTACACAAGTATTTGGTAGTAAGGCTACTTAGTGTGTATGTTCAGAAATTAAATAAAAATAGATCCAGCATTGCTGTTCCTTCAAGTTACCATGCCTGCTCCAACAATGAGCCAGATATCGTGTGAGGAAAGAAACTCTAGATCACCTTTTTCTGAATTATTTTCTTAGTTTGCCCGTGAAACACTTTGCTTTTGGCTGCTAACCTTCAGTCTTTGTTTTTTCCATTTCTTTCGATACTTGGTTATTCAGACTCAAAGCCCATTTCTCTAGCTATTTTCTTGACTCCTTTGAAAATAATTCTGCTTCTTATTTTCTGTTCTATCCCACTATAGGAATCATGTCAATTTGCCCTAATATGGCACAAAACTTTACTAACAACTAAATATGTTTTTAATATTTTTAAATTATATTATGACAAGAGTTAACTTCTGAGGATGCCAAGTTTGGAACTTTTTAAATTTAGAATTAAAAAATTCAAAAATATAAATGGAACTACATTATTTCCAATTATAGTATTTCCGTGTTGAAAACACTGGAACTCTAAAGTTGAGACCAATATTAAAATTAATTAAAAACCGTTTCTTTGGACTCTGCACGATCTAAAAATATGATTTGAAATGCACATGATTACATTTTAAAAACTATAAAAAATTTAAAGATGTGTGATTTTTAATCACTTTCTACTTTTACCTATCATCATGGTAAAATGTAACAAGCAGTTGAGAATAAGCTAAGATGATGATGATAATGACAATATAGTTTCATGCAAAAATATAAAATCTCATGTGCTAATTGTGCATATTTGACATACTGACTTAGGGACTAAAACATTTTGCCGGTGTCAAGGAATATTTCCAACCCTCTGAAAAGAAAATTTGCCAAATTCTATCAGTATTAAATATCTGAGACCTATTGTTGCTCCTCTAAAATTAAATAATAATTCATCTGTACTTTTATCATGGTACTTGTCACTTTATTCCTTATTTTGTAGTTGTTCGTACATCTTAGTTCCTCTATCACCTTCAGAGGATGATGCACATTTGAATTGCCTTGCAATGCCTCATAACACCTTTCTCAGAAATCAACAATTGTGAATGAAAAGAGTAGCATTGTTTTTATATCAGCATTCCAAGATTAGCATTGAAATTTTCACATTGGCATGTAGCAGATTTTGGAAACAGAGTTGTGTGCATGAGGAGGTCAAAAAGAATAATGTGCATTCCTGCATTAGAAAGATGACTTCAAAGCCACCAGCAGACCATTTACTTTATCTGGGATCAAGGACCCTCTGTGGATAAAAGGCAAAGGAAGTCATCCACCTTGAAGAAAAAATATTTTCTTAAAATAGAGGTTTGCTATCTAAAGCTCCTTTAAGTCCTTGGGTTCTGCCCTATGAAATCATTCTCCTTGAAGTGTAATCGTTCCAAAGCCCATAATAATAATTTGGGGAAAGATAGATTGCCATAGAAAACATAGCGTATGGTAGAGTTATAAGACTAGCATTAGAAAGATTTGACCTGGTTAGAAAATTCATTCATGAAAGCACTGTGGTTAGAACTGGTGGGAAACCACTGGCTCTGTGCTTGTGGAAAGGAACTGAAAGGATGCAAGCGAGATGCCTTTACACAGAGCTGTTATAAATCTGCAACAGACAGCCACAATGCCTACCTTACTTAAACGAAATCAGGTATTTTTACACATATAAGCTTGATATCATTGGGTTTTTTGTTTGTTTGCTTGTAAGTTTATGTTAAGAAAAGAGCATGGAGACATTGCAGGAAGCATACTAACTGTTCTACACAAGCTTTTCTTAGAAAATGAAATTTGTAATACCCAGAAAAAGTGGAAATATTCAACAGTTGATCAACTGCATTTCTCCAGACTCTCTCATTACGTTGACCTTGTCTCTTCTTTTGCCTCTGATTGACAGTTACACCAGGGCTTGTGGGTTATATGAAAAAGTAGATATTCTTCTTTTAATGTGTACAGATATCTAAAAATGTAAAACTTTAGAATTTCAAATATGATAAAAATTTTATCATTTTATAGATTTTGATTTATCTTAAAAGCTTCACTATTCTTTTGATAGCAGCTGACAGATCCAATCCTATTCCCATATGCTTTCTGCTATTTTAAAAGAAATAGTATACAATTGCCTCAGAGAAGCACCATGTGTTTCCAAAGCGTGAATCTGAAAACCATCCATCTGGTCATGCTGGCATCTTTCTGAATTGTATGTGATTGAAAGAAATATATTCAACATTTTGCAACTCTTAGGCTAGGTGAGGAAGAGGATAAGATAAAGGAGATCCTTTTTTCATTTCCAGTTATTGAAAATCAAGCCTCTTTCAGTCTGGAATACCTTACTCACCCTTCCACCTACGTGTGCCCAATCACCCAGCAAAACCCAGGTCACACATGGCTTCCTTAGTGAATTCCTGTATCACCCTGCATCTGCATTTGCCACACAAGTACATTCATATAGAAATGAAAATACTTTGATTAGAATTATTTCTTTAAATGTTGCCTCTCTATAATCCGTGAAGTCCTAAAATGTAAGGCAAATGACTTTCAGTGCAATTCAGTTCCTCAATATATTGCTACAACATTACAGAAGATGTTCTAGGGACTTCAGAGACAGTACAGAATAAGCAAAGATCATTTTTGCCCTTCAGAATTTACAGTCTATCTGGGAAGATAAAAATTGAGCAAAGAATTACATTTAAAGTTAATACTTGGTGAGGAGGTAAGATAAGTACATCTGAAACCTCACGTGAACAAAAAATAAAATTGAAAATTCCAAGTTTCTTGAAATTTTTTGTTCTTAGTAGGATGTCTTATATAAGAATCAGATTACTTTTCTACATGAGTCACTTCTTGTGAAGTTAAAGAACCACCATTAAGCCGGGCTTGGTGGGGCACGCCTGTGATCCCAGCACTAGGGAGGCTGAGGCAGGAGGATCCTTGTGAGTTCCAGATCATCCTGGGCTACAAAGTGAGATCAAGGTCAGCCTGAACTGCATAGTGAGACCCTGTCTCAAAAAATAGGGCTGAGGATTTAGCTCAGTGGCTTAAGCACCTGCCTGGCAGGCGCAAGGTTGTGAGTTCAATTCCTGGTGCCAAAAAAAAAAAAAAAAAAACCATTAAATTATGAGTCAGGCCCAGTGTTAAATTTATGTATGTTATGTATTATCCTTAGATATATCAACAGTGTATGCTCAAGTTGTTTTGCTTTTTTGAAGCTCGAATTCAAATAATCCAAAGTCATGTTGAATTGTTATTGCTTCAAATATATCATATTAAAGTATACTCATATACTTAAAAAATAAGACAAATAGCTTCAAAGTAATCTAAGAGAAGGAGATATTTTATATAAAGAATTAAGGGCCAAGAGACTCCCTGTATTTTGACCACACTGAAAACAGGAAGTTCATTATCCAGGTGCTGGCAGAACACGTGTCTGGTGAAGATGCTTCTCCTGGTTTGCAGATGACTGTCTTCTCGTTATTTCTGCACATGGTACAAAGAAGAAAGAGAAAAAGCAAGTTCTTTTATGCCTTTTTATGAGGGTACTAACCTTTTCATGAGGACTCCACGCTTTTGACCTAATTACCTCCGGAAGGTAACTTAATACCTCTACATTGGGAACTAAGATTTCAAATTTTGGAGTGACACAAACATTCAATTTGCAGGAGAGTACGTAATGAAATCAGTTGTTAAAAGAATAATTCACATTAAAAATTCACTTCTTCAGATTTTTATCAAATTACTTGTTACAGATGTTGAGTCATTAATAAACAAAGTTTCTGCCCTAAGCAAAGACATTTTAGTTTTGGTTCCTACAAGGAATCAAATCCCCCAAAGTGAGCACCATCTCTATTTCTTTTGAACCTCCTCACGGTAACAAAACTTGAACTCTGCACCGAAATAAAGCTTAGCTAAATGAATGCCATTTTGTTCTTATTAAAATGCAATGTATTTAATGATCCATGTGGTCCAATGCTCTTGTGTCATGGCGGTCTTTTGCTATCCAAACTATGGAATTGAATGGAAGCACCAACCTTCACACTAGGCAAACACTGAAGAAATTGGATCTCAGGCACCCTTTGGAGGACTGATGCCTCTGCACAGTTGGTAGGAAGACACTGCCTACTCTTTGGCAGACAGAGAAAAGGAGTGTTGTTATGAAATTAATATGGGACCAATTTAAAAGATATGTTAGACTATAGAGAAAAGAGGGATTAGAATATCAGCTGGGAGGCAATGATATATAAAAAAATCCAGTTTTCATTTCCTGTCAAAAGCAAATGTTTGTGTCTTAAGTTAAATGTTATATGTTAGAAGTAAATTTGAAATCCAAATTGTTCTCCCACCATATTCAGGATAGTTGCTAATCCATCCAGCTTTACAAAAACTCTGTGGAAAGTGGTGTGATCTCCAAGTTCGTGTAATGAAAAAACCTTGAAAATCTTTCACTTTGTCATGCCTGTGCCGAGGGCAGATGACTCACTGCATGAATTCAAGTTAAATCACTTAACCTTTTTCTCTTATTCAACCCATCTGGGAAGCTGAATACAAGCACTTCGCTATGAAACAGATGGTGTGCCAAAGCTAAATTTTCCCAGATTAAAAAAGAAGAAAAATGTGTTATAAGCACTAAAAGAACCAAATATGGAAAAAGACCAAGGATTAAAAGGAAAAGAGCTATAAATTGGATCAGACATTTTCCCCTGTAAAAAATAATGTAATTCTTAAAAAATAAGTTTTGTGAGATGATTTGGAGACAAAGTTAGCAAAATGTTTCCCAAGGACCACAAATGTAAAGGTGGTCACAAATAAATACATTGATGGCAGGTCAAATGCTCTTTGTTGCTTCATTTACCAGTATTTCTCAGAAGACAAATATGTGTAAATTACGGTGCTATTAGGTTATCTATTTGAAAACTGTGAAGTTAAATACTAATAAAAATATTTCTTGAAAAATTTTATGGAACCTATCAGAACTATAGCTATGATGAAATTTAATACTAGTTGAAAAAAAATTTTTACCATGTTCTAGGATAATTATGATTTCAAATTTGTCCTTAGAATTCATTTAAATTGTATATTTCTTTGAAGGCAAGTTATTGCCCCTTGCTAACTTTGTATGATTTTTATCATACTGTACATAACCATGTTCAGTACTAAGTTCAAGTGTCTTTAGTGCATACACCACTATTTACATCTGTGATATTTTATGGAAGAAGAAATGGCCTTTTGTAGGGAAAACAGATATTTTAATGAATGGAGTAGAACATGACAGAAAGCATCTCTATCTTCTTGTTTCCTAACTGACTGGGATAAACTTAGGGAAAGTGAGCTAAGTATTTGAAAGACGTACTTTGTGGATGAGGTTGGAGATGAAACCTGAGAAACTCATGTTGTAAACTTCCAGATGCCACAGTATAAAATGCAGGCTGACTCTAATAGGAAGCTTCACTGCAGTCAATGTAAACAGCACTTTGCCAACCTAAAGTAAATTTCTCTGATGAATTCCCAAAATCCTATTATAAAAAAAAACACAAATATGTGCATACTTTTGTCTTTAAAGAGTTCCTTTTGTATTGAAATTGTATCATACTTCTATTCCTAAAATATAGATGAGCCATGATTAAATATCTAAGAAACTATGAAAATTGAAAACATTACATTTATTAAGAAAGAAGTTGTCTTACTTTTCTCTTATTGCTGAAACAAAATACCTAATGCCCCAAATTAAGGAAGAAAAGGTTTCTTTAGCTCACAGTTTGTGGAGGTTTCAGTCTGTAATCAGCTGACTCCAAGGCAGGGTGGCATTACAGTTCATGGCAGCTGAAGACAGCAAAAGCAAGGAGAGCACAAAAGGGAGGAAAGAAACCTCTTTCCCTCCCTTGTATTGTATGCAGACTATCCACCCTTGGGTGGGTGTAGCAGGCACATCATCTCTTTGCCCTCCTTTTGCACAGGCTCAGGATGTTTACAAGGAGAGGACCCTGACCCTTTGCTGAGTCACTTAAACTTCCTAACTTGTCACGTTGACACAATGAACAACATCATAGAGCAGTATGGGCATGTCCTCTACACCCTGGAATGTAGCACTGTTGAGTTAGTTAAGTAACTCTAGATTTCTTAAGTTGACACAATGAATCAACCATTAAAGAAGAGTTTCATATATCTCTTATTCCAATTTTCTTCTGAGAAAGGATAAAATAATTGACTGTAAGTATGACTTTTAATGTCCATAGCAGTGAATACACAGATAAAGGTAAGTTTCCAGTTCAACACAGACCTTGCTACTGATAGCAAATACAATCTTGGGAGTACTTATAAAAATAATTCTGCAAATCTATTGAGAATTCCAAACCAATCTGCATATTCTCCCACTATTCATTTTGGCTATATTATACACATGCTTTCATATTTATATGAATATACATGCATACATATATATAAGAATATAAAACATATATTCAAACTGCACTTTCACTAATCTATTCTCTTATAGTAAAAATACTGAGAGGGAGAGTCAAAATTTAAAACAAAGAATAACCCATTGTTGTGTGTAATTAAAGTCTTGAATCAAATGAATTTTTAAAATTCAGTTTAATTAGAAAAAGTAGGGCTTAGATGCCCATCTCCAAAGGATTCTTTTCAAATAAATGCCTGTGTGCTGATCTCCTAAAGATTTGTATTTTTTTAAATTTTACTAATAATAATAATGATCAGAGTAAAGCAAAAGAGAGAGAACCATATTGGGCCTCAAAGACAAGACAGAAGAGAATCCCCCGTACTTGCTACATTGCCTGCTGTCACCTTCCATAGAGATGCTCGGGTAGCAGCCCAGAGGCCTGTAAGATCTACTAAACAATACTAGCAAAAAGTTGGTTGATGTTCCTTGGTTGCTATCAATTTAGCCAGACCTCCGAAACAGCAGGTTGTTGATGTGGGGGGAGGAGTGTATTTGTCCCTGATTCCAAGCCCGTGCGCTGGTGCCCCTCTGGACCGGTGGGCTGGGCCCCGGAAGGGGCCCTTCTTGTTCTCCTCCAGGGTCCTGAGGTCAGGACCCCAGAAGGCTGTTCATTTGCATCTTGATTGGTGCCTGAGCGGCTCGGGCCCCACGAGGGCCCCTTCTTGTTCTCCTCCAGGGTCCCGAGGTCAGGACCCCGGAGGGCAGTTCATTTGCGTCCTGGTCCGAGTCTGCACCTAAAGATTTGTATTTACTCCAAAGCATGTAGGAGTTTCTCATAAAAGGACTCCCGATGTATTTTCAGGGACTCTTAAAGATAAATATCTGGGATGTGTAGGACTATCTTATTGGCTCCTGCTACATCCATTGTATCCATAAAGTTTCTGAGACTTTCAATAGTGCAGACTAGTGTTAGCTTTGTCCCTCTTGAATAATGCAAATCAGCCTTCACACTTTGGAGTACTATGCATTCATTTAATCCCACTTCTAATGTAAATACTAAATATAAATTCCTAATTAGCATTAAATATTTCCCCCTTCCTTTCCTTAAACTAATCCTCAGAAATGGCATAACATTCGACTTCCACGTGAGTTAAAAATCACTTCCAGTCTTATCATGATACCCAGATGCAAGTCCAAGCATACGACTGCTAGTGGATATGTAGTTAAACTCACTTAAAAGCAGTGTGTTTATATTTATATACTGATAGCACATGATGGAATATACAGAGTTTGATCTTCATATAAACACTTTCAAATTCTCACTTTATCCATAAATCCAGCATAAAATATCTTTGCTGCTGTACTTATGAGTAATGCTAAAAATTACTAATGTTGTCCTATAAAATCATTGTTATCATATCTTTATCATATCTTTCTGAGTACCAATTCTTTCTGTATAGAAATCACACAATATTTCCTTATCACCTTGCTTAGCAAAAACTGCAACCAAAGTTGTAACATGAACATATCACAAAACTGTAATTGGTGGCTTCAAGTTTTGCATACTTCATAGCTGCACTGACCTTATTTAAGTCTCAGTGGGTGAAAAGAGTTTCCAAACAGGTAATACATTAAGACAAAAGATGTGAAACATTTTTGCTTGAGTAAGAAATTTCTAGATTATTGTCAAAGCTCCAATTTCATTTTACCTTTACTGTAGTACAATGCCATTAAATTTTAATATTTTAGAATAAGTAACCAAATTGTTCTTTCACATGGTTGGTGGCTCTGTCAATGAGAAAGTGTATGATTTAATTGCTGGCACATACCTTCAACACCATGAAGAGAGACAAAGAAAGAGGGAAAATACCTCCACTGTTTAGTTACACTTTCTTCTTTCTTTCTTTCTTTCTTTCTTTCTTTCTTTCTTTCTTTCTATCTTTTGTCTTCCTTCCTTCCTTTATTTCTTTTTTTTCTTGTTTTTGTTTTTATTTTTGTTTTTGTTTTTGGAGACAAGGTCTTGCTTTATACTTCAGGCTGTTCTGAAACTCATGGCACTTCTCCTACTTCAGCCTTTTGAGTGCTATAATTACAGGTGTGTACCTGCACATCACATGGAGTATGAGCTGTATGCCTTGTGTTTTTCTAAGGCACTATGTTAGTTGCTTTTCTTTCTTCAGTATCTCACTTAATTTTTCAAGTTCCCCCTTGAGTATCTATCTTACAGATAAACAATCTAAGACACAATAGGTTTTAATTACATACCTAGACTCTGGCCTTTGTACATAAAAGCCAATCCTCATTTAACTCTGTCTTCTACCATAAAAAGGAGAAATACAACCCAAAACCTACAGGCACACACTCCCTAATAATTTTAGACTTAAATACAAGTTCATTTTTTTCCCTGAACATAAGTTCTCAGTACTCTGATCCCTTCAACAGTCCTTTTTCATTCCACGTGGCTTCTCAGAGTTCTCAGGCATAGCACTGGGATTCCCAGGAATAGTGCTTGGCAAGTTTCCATGCTCCATTCAAGAGGACAGAGGGAAAATACTGTGAGTTTCTTTGGCTTACTTTTTTTTAAATGCTCCTTAAGTAAGTTGAAACTTCTAATTGCAATATGCTGGCATTTTTGTATGTGCTGAAAATAATCTTAAATTTCCAATGCTATTCTTAAATCATCATCTTGCTTGAACCTATGAATACAACTTTTTGCCTAAATTGATTCTTCAATTATTGTGTGAAAAGAATGAAGCATCCTAACTTCCATTGTTACGGTTCTTTCAGCTTTTGCTTTTTTTGGCCTCTTCTCTTACATTTGCTTTTCCTGAAGGTATACTATTAAGAGTTTTATCTTGTCTTGGAAGTTTCAATGAAACAGCTGAAAATTATACTGCATGAAATTATACTTTCAGTCTTTTTTATTTTTGTACCAGGAATCAAACTTATAACCTTGTGCCTGCCAGGCAGGCACTTAAGCCACTGAGCTAAACCCCTGGGCTTATACTTCCATTCTATAGTGTTCACATGTAACATTTCTCAACATCTACAGCAGTTGAATAAGCAACTGTTGAGTTATAAAAGGTACTAATAGTCCAATCCAAGTTTGATTTCCTTAGGAGCCAGTCATATAAGGTTGCCACAAAAACAGTGATAGGATTATAAATCTAGGAGGGTTTTTTTTTCTTCACATTTTTAGATGAAAGTATCTTAGATAACTGCCTTAGAACAACTTAAATATGTCAATAATTTATGTATCAACCAGATCTTACTGAGAGTTTCCTAATTTAGCCCCTTAAAGCATAAATGTCTTTTTGTCTATGGACAAGTAAGTTTTGGGGAAAGTTTTTAATACTTAATATTGCCTCCTCAAGTTTCACATTGTACAGTCATTCATTTGTCTAATGTTCACTTTAAGAGGATTTATAGTAAATAAGCTATTTAACCTTTTTGGTCAAGAGATCCTTCTTTGGCTTGTTTACATTATGTAGAACTATCGTTTGTTAGTTAACACTGAAATTTTGTTGTAATCTTTTGCAAGTGGAAACATTTTTATATGCTGTAATGTTTAAGTAGTTGATATGTACATTTATTAATTTTATAAATAGATAAAAGGAGAAGAAATAGGACATTTACAGAGCAGTATCATTAAAAGAGAAAGAATACTTAAAAACTAAAAACCATTAACTTTTAGTTGATTAATTAAACGTTCTTAGTTAAGCCATTAACTTTTAGCTTATTAGTTAAAAGTTAGTAGCATTTGACTGAAGTTTTCAATATTGCCCAAGTAACACTTTTTGGTTTTGTTTTTAGATAAAATAACATTGAGCTTTCAGACCAGCATGGTCACCTTGATCTCATTGTCCAAGCATGCTAAATGCTTTGGAGCTTTCTAAGGGATTCTCATTATTTGACCTTCAAGAATTAGGTCATCCAGCTCGATAGCAAACCATGAATGATCTGTTTTCTACTTTTTCCTGAAACAGACTACAAGGATTCCAAAAACCGCATCTGTTCCACATGAAGTGTGCTTTGTGGTTTTTGATAGTCTTAAATTTCCATGATTTTGTGTTCACTTTGCAGATATTAAAGTCTAAGATCCAACCTACTGTCAGTGTACCTCTTAACTGAAACACTATGTTTATTTGCAAAGTAGGAAATTGTGCTTGTTTTAAAGAGCCCATTCAAGTATCTATATAGAGTTCCAAAAATACCATTAACAATTCATGTTTTCCACTACACACCAATTAGAATGGTTAAGATAAAAAAAAATTCTAACAGTGCCAGAATTGGCAAGGATGTGGAGAAATCTCATAAATTACTGGTAAGATTGTAAAACAGCCACTCTAAAAATTTGGCTGTTTCTTAGAAAAGTAAATATACACTTAAACTATAAAACCCAACAGTCAAAATTCCTGGACTTTTATTCTACAGAGATGAAAATTCATATGCAAAAACTTCTAGATAATATTTGCTGCAGTTTTAATTGTCATAACCTAAAATTGGATCACCTCAACTCAAATGTCTGAAAGATAAGCGTACTGTGGTAATCCATGCCATAGAGTACTATTTAGCAATAAGAAGTAATAAACCCTTAATATAAATACTGCAGCATAAATGAATCTCAAAGTGACTAAGTTGAATTTTAAAAGAAGCTATTATTAAAATATTAAATATGATGTGATTCCACTTATGTAACAGTTTGGATATGCTTGAAGAACATTAATGGAGAACAGGTCAGTTGTTGCCAGGAGTTGAACATGAAGGTAAAACCAGAGGGGACCACGAGGGAGCTTCTTGGAGTGACAGAACAAGTCTGTACACTGGCTGGCTTTGGTCATGCTCATATTTAATTTGTGCATATAATACAATTCCATAGAAACAAGATAATAGGGGGAAAAACATACAAAACTTTCCAAAATGCACACAAAGTCTATAGTGCAGTTAGTTGTATTATTTCAATGTTAGTTTCATAGTTATGTAGGATGTTACCATTAGGAAAAGCTGACTGATGGCTACAGGAACCTCTCTGTACTATTCTTATAAATTCTTAGGAGGTGTAATTGTAAAATAAAACAGATTTTAAAAGTATTTCACAATTTCATCTGTTTTTAAGGAGGTGTGTGTCTTGGGTCACTTATACAAATTCAATTATGTAGAAAAAGTTATCTGATTAATCTCAAGTTCTGTCCCTGCTTAAAAATTCTTGATCATTTTGTCCCCAATGATATACCCTACTATGAAACTCAGAGGAGGGTCACACTGATATCCTTGGTTATGTGGCTATGTGAAGGTCAGCCTCAGAAGACCAAAGATAATTTTCAACCTTTAGCTTAGAAAAAAGATGTTAGCAAAGCACACTTTCCAAGAACAATGAGGTTTAATAAATAAGATGAGGATTATACTGTAGTTTTGTGGAAAACACTCTTTAAGATATGAGGAATTAATTACAAATGTTTGCCTTGGTATAACTTCATAAAGGAAAAGACAAAGTGGAAGAAAAATAATATAATGTACAGAATCGTATGATTAAGCACTTAGATGATTCAAAAAGTATCAAATGTGTGTTTTGTGTGTGGCAAATGGTATGAGAAATTCTGTGGAAAGACAACTTTAAACTTCTTAGTGAAGACTCGAAGCTCTAAAGACAAAATGCTGGCAAGAATAAAAACATTAGATATGTCCAGGAAATGGCATGAAAATGAACAGACTTTCTGGGGTGACTTGTAAGGAACCACCTCTGTATTTGTGAAGTTCACTCCCACCACAGAGAGACAGCAGTATTTGATGATGGGTTGTGGTGCTGGATAAAGAGGTATTTCTCTTGGGAGTTGAAGGATGGTCACACTATTAATCAAGGCAGAAACTCTGTAAAGAGAAACAAGTTCTCACAAGCAAATCATAAATTTACCATGCACTAAGACTGGGACCTCTAGGACATTCAGGTGAGTTGTCGGAAATAAGTTCTTAAAGTGAAGTAGGAACACTAGACAGACCAGAGTGGATGCTTAGTGGTAGATAAAACCATGCAAAGTGAGAATCACTTGTAACTATAGATCTGGTCAAAATGTGAATCATGAAAAGAAATTGTTTTAAGCAATTTATTTTTCCACTCTGAAATGATTCATGTCTTAGAGGCCTCTATCACCACGATACTCCATCATCAAATGCTGCTGTCTCTCTGCTTTAAAAATGGTTTTCTAACTCCGACTCCATTGCTCATTATAATTACCATCTCCATGTGAACATGTCAGTCCTCATGTATTAAAACATCTATTGGTTGTTTATGATGTTGTGTTTGTTTTCTATAGCTACTATAACAAATTACCCTAAATTTAGTGGGTTAAAACTACTCTGGGCTAAAATCAAAGTGTTATCCAGGCTACATTTTTTCCTAGAGATACTAGGAGAGAACTGACTTTTGTTCAGTTGAGTTGTTCGTACCATTCAGTTCCCTGTGGCTGTATGTCCAAGGTCCTCATTTCCTTAATCTCTGTTGGCCAGAGGGTTGTTCTCAGCATGTAGACACTGCCCACATTCTTTGGTTTGTAGCTTCCTTACTTCATTTCCCAAGCCAGTTGGCATATAACCTTTCCCTTACTCAGGCACAGTACTGAATACCCGCAGCTTACAGGAAGAGAGGTTTAATTTGGCTCATGGTTTCAGGATATTTAGTCCATGGTCAGCTGGGTCCAAAGGGAGAAACCTCAGTGTGTGTCAGAACATGCTTAGTTCATGGGGGCTGGGAAACCAAGCAGGAGCACTATATCAGAGGAATGGACAAAGAACCATATGTAGTACCCAAGGTCATACTTCCATGATCCATCCAGACATACCTGGGGATATACTTTTTTTTTTTTTTTTATTGTGGCACCGGGGATCGAACTCACAACCTTGCACCTACCAGGCAGGCACCTAAGCCACTGAGCCAAACTCCTGGCCCTAGTGTTTTGAGACAGGGTTGCACTATGTAGTTCAGGCCAGCCTTGTGTTCATGTTGCAACCCAAGCCGGCCTCGAACTCACAACACTCCTCTGACCTCAGCCTCCCAAGTGCAGGGATTAAAAGCATGTGCCACCACGTCCGGCTAAGAGGATGTACTTTATTAATCTGACAGATGTTTCTTAAGTTACCCAAGTTGTTATATCAAGAATAATAGTCATATTATTGAATACTTTTCACATTGCATCTCTTCATGTGAGTATATTTGCATAACCCAGGAGAGTTTCTACATCTTGAAATTCTTAACCTAAGCATATCCACAGAGCATATGAATCTTTTCTACATAACGTGAGTTATCACAGGTTGTGGGGATTAGGAAATGACATATTCACAGGCCATTATTTTGTCACCCACAGGTGTGTTTGGGCTTTAGGAAAGCTAATAAGAAATTTTTGCTTCCTGAAAATCAGAAACCAACTGGAGAGAGAACACAGAATTAGACAGACTAAAGGGAGTAGAAATACCAGGCTTTTTTTTTTTTTTTTTTTTTTTCTGATTGAGCAATGTGACTTCATAGCAAATAGTCTTTCAATACTTCACCCCTGAAAAAACCAGTCTTTCTCATTAGTCATTGGTGAATAGAGGCAAGCAGAGGATGCTCTTGTGAACTTACCTATGGAGAAGCAATGCATTTGAGTTGTTTCTTTCCCAAATTCATCTCCCTGAGGGCTGGCTGTTCTTCCCAATCTGGAGAAAAATGTGAGAAGGGTGGAGTGAAAGAACGGTGGAAATTCTTCTCCATGGAAACAGGAAATATAAATATTCTCTATCACATTCTACAGGCTGTATTTGTGCTTTAAATGCCATATCTTTCAGACACGAGTTTCATCTGCTATTCTGGTTCCATTTTCTGCCACTGCCTTTCTTGTCCCCTGCCAGATCTTCCTAATTGTTCCTACAAATAGTAATGCCCTGCATTATTCCCTACGTTCCTTACTGGTCAGTTCCTTTCTTGAAATGAGACTCCCGGTCATTGTTTGGGAATCACTCTTTCTTTAAAAACAATTCCAATGTCTCCTGCTCTGAGGAATGTTCTGTGTCCCTCTTCAGGCTCTCTTTATTCTTGGCCAAATCGTCTCAGGCTGTATTTTCAGTATCTCACAGAGTGTTTGGAACTGGAGCATAAAGGAATCTCATGCAGTGTCTCAGTGAATTTTATGTTTTGAAAAAGTCATGAATGAACTTTATGTTTTGAAAAAATCATGAATGAATCACTCTGTTTAATGCCTTCACTTGAGGGAAGGAATTGTCTTATTATCTTTATAGTTTCAGCACCATCTCTATGCCTGATACACAGAATGGTCTCCACAAACTTTCTCTGAAAGAATGTAAAATAGTGAAACTTTTTTTTTTCTGTGATTACAGGGATTGAACTCACAACCTCACGCCTACCAAGCAGGTGCTTAAGCCACTGAGCCAGACTCCCAGCCCTATTTTTTTTTTTTTTTTTTTTT